>CATIWR010281489.1:0-10250 GCA_949677035.1 Omphalea diandra
AACAATTTGCCATACAACTATACAAACACTACATATATGTTCCAATGTCCCCAAATGCAATGGTACTTCTAAATGATTATTTATCTAATGCATATGCTCATGTGATAATGCTAATGAATGTGACTAGGGATGTTACAAAAACTTTTGGGACGATCACTCATGCCCCCTTTATAAAAGCCAAATGCATCTCTCATGGTAGTTTGGTCAATAGTATATTGATTACCAAAAAGTTTAAAGACAAGGGATGTCTCATGCTCATTCTCAAAATGTAGTATTGAAAATAACTTAAGATTATGCCTTTTATAAGATGGGATTTGTATGAATGCAAACTTAACCCAACCTAACCTACCTAAGAGATCTTTCATCGTATTTATGACTTCTACTTGCATCAAAGTTAGCTCATGCAAAAATCTGCATGCAACATGTGTTCTAATATATAAAGAAAGGAATTTCTTTTCTTATTCATCACTATAAATTAAAAAGGGAACACCATACTTAGATGAGATGTCTTTTGGTCCTCATTGTGGTTGATTCCCTTTCTTCCTTGATGAAAATGCCCCTGATGACATCTTAAATTGATGAAAGGTATGATGGTGTGTTGGTGATTATTGTGGAAGAGTAAACAAATAAAAGAATAGCCAAAAATAAAGAGAAACTTGATGTTCTAAGGACTTCTACTTGCTTTCAAACTTGAGAGTAGTGTTTGAATTGAATTATGAGTCAAAATAAGGGAAATTAGGGTATACCTATAAAGAATAAGAGGTGGGATTTAGGTAGGAACATTTAAATTTATAATAGGTTAAAAATCCCTTAAAAACTCCCTCTAAAAACATAAACCAAGAGGCTATTACAGCGTGCAACACGAGTTATAGGTATGACAGTCCACGACCCCATCTAAAACGAAATTGAGATATAGCCACAACTCGGTCAATTCTAGCTTGATTTAGGCAAGTCGTATCCCATAACTCTCGTAGTAGGCATGATAGTGCCCACCTCTAATCATTTGAATTTCTATGAAATTCATTTCCCCATCACATAATGTCATCAATCACTTTAAAACGCATAATTAATTATCAAATTCATCAAATTAGGACTTTTCTATTGCATGATCCATTTCAAATGAAACTTCAAAAATGAAATTAACATCAACTAACATAAAACATACACTGAAAATTAAGCATTAGTTAAGTCCTAATCAAACATGGACAAACACTAAAATTTAAAATACACATACTAAAGGAAAGGAAAGTTTTAAAGTTTTAAAGCCTAGAAAACCAAATCTAAAGCATTACATGCCAAAGTACAAACATAATTAAAATTCTTTTTTGGTCTTCCTCTAACCGTTTTTACCGTTAGTGGCCTCCCTCTTAATTTCGATGGTGATGAAGTGCATATCTCTATTAGTTATCTTCCTTTTTACTCCTCCTCACTTGAAAGTGATTCTTCTACCTCAATGAGACATGGAATCCCCTTTTCATTATACTATGTTATCTCTATTTGTTTAAGGGAGTATGAAAACTCATCTTCTTCTCGGTAAGCTTTATGATTATAATAAAAGGTTGTTGCTTGCTCATGGGGTGGATATTATAGTTCGTAGAAGTGCAATTTTGGATTTAGGAAGCTTCAAATTAGATGGTGAGAGAGGTAGTTGTTGCTTCTCTTTTATTTTAGCTAGGAAGGGATTCTTTTGGTATCTCTAATGCAACAAGAAAGGAAGAATATAATATTAGCCATTTTGTCCTCTCTTTATAAATGATTTCTCCCTTCTAATTCTTATGGATTAAGTAATTATTGAACACTTAGAAGCTTATACAGGCTCTTCCTAATAAATGAATACTAATATTCTTCTTTATTACTATTTTGATATGAAATTAAATAAGAATAATTTAATAAACATTCAACACATATTTAAATGCAAAAATTTAGGGCAAGTGACATCATAACACAAAATGCTAATTAGATGTTCAATAAAGAATTATTACCACCCCTATTTGCAATTTTCTTCAATTTGTTTGCTTCTAATGTTATTCTCTTATTCCATAAGCTCCATAGCATCCTATTCAAAAAATGAAGAACATTTATTAAAAAATTTTAATTATCCAAATTAATCAAGGAAAAGTTTACATAAATTAAAAATTAAAAGCTTGGGTTGCCTCCTAATAGCACTATTTTAAGGTCTTATAACTTGACCATTCTTCTTTAGCTGGGCAAAATAGTGAAGTGAAGGACTTCTTCATGCTTATTTGGCTTCATTCCATACTAAGGCTTGAGACATTGTTTATTCACTTTAAAAATCTATCCTTTTTAAGTTTCTAGTGTCAATTTTTCCATATGGATAAAATTTCTATATCATAAAAGGTCTTGACCACCTTAACTTTAATTTTTTAGGAAATAATCCCAACCTATAGATATAGATCAATACTTATTATCCCTCTTAGAAATCACGTCACAAAATATTCTTGTCATGCAATTTCAATTTTAGTTATTCTCTTTCTTTCCCTTTTTCATCATCAGTCCTTTCTATTTTCTAACACCTCTCATCCATTGTGGGTATTTTCTTAGCTTTATGCCTATCAAACTCCACTTTCTCATCCCCTACTCTCAAGGTCAATTTTCCTAGCTCCACATCAATTAGAGCTCTTCTCATTGCTAGGAATGGTCTTCCTAAGATGTGTGGTATCACATAGTCTTCTTCAAACTTGAGCACTACAAAATCTGCTAGAAAGATAAAAGTTTCCATTTTGAAGAGAATGTCTTCAATAATTCTTATAGGATACTTGATTGATTTATCTGCTGGTTGCAAAAATATCATTGTTTGTTTGAGGTCACCTATTTTTAATTCATTAAAAAGAGATAAAGGCATTAAGTTAATATTAGAACTAAGATCACATAGAGCTTTATTAAATTATAATTCACTAATTTCATAAGGTTTAGTAAAACTCCATAGATCTTTGACTTTTTGAGGAAGGTTGTTTTGGAAAATGGCTTGACATTCTTTTGTAAAAGTCACTAATTCATACTCCTCAAGCCTTTTCTTATTAGAAATTATAGCTTTAAGAAATTTAATATAAGAAGACATTTGAGCTAATGCTTCAAGGAATGTAATGTTGATGTGAATGTTTTTGCAAACTTCAAGGAACTTAGCAAAATCTTTGGCTATTTTGTCATCTCTTTAGCTTTTCAATCTTGAAGGGAATGGAATGGGAAACACTTAAGTTTGAACATTTGGTGGTGGTTTAGGCTTTTCCTCCCTTGCTCTATGTGATTCTTCCTTAGGCTTTTTATGAGTTGATTCTTCTTTTTTATTGCTCTTTAGGTTTTTAAACTCTATTTTCTACCTCTCTTCCACTTCTCAAAGTGATGGCTTCCATATGCTCCTTAGGATGAACCTCTAAATTAGATGGTAAACCCCCCACTTGCTTAGATGACACAACATTTCCAATTGTACCACTTGCACTTCTAAAGCATGAATAGATGAAGAGTGATGTTTACAAATTTGATCAACCTTAGCATCTAACCTTTTTAAAGCATTATATTGTGCATCCAACTTCTCAATACTTTTGATAATGAATTTCTCCATCATAAACACCAAACTTGATTTCTATTCTTATTGTTATTGTGTTTGAAAACTTTAGGGTACTTATAGTCTATCAGTATTATTCCTATTCCAAGAAAAAATTGAATGATTTTTCTAACCATGATTATAAGAATTAGAATAAAGATTGGTGCCTTATGTATTGTTGAAATTCCCTATAAAATTCACTTGTTTTGCATTAAAAGGAGTAAATGGGTTAACAACATGATAATCAGTATTCATACGACCACCTCCTCCAAAAAGCTCACATAGAGTTATCTGCAGAGTTGGAAAGGAAATGGCATTGCAATTTATGACATTAACTTTCTTGGATAGAGCAACTATTCAAGCTTACATAGTGGTTAGTCGATCGACCTCTATAAATCCCACTACATTTCTTAACATAACTCTTTTCAGTTTGACATTAATAATTGTTTGTCACCATCTCCTTAAGTAATTGATAGGCTACATATTATGTTTTTACCATAAGAGCTCCACCTATAATAGATCTAAGATATTCCTCAAATAAGGACTCAAACCATTCCAAAAAGTATGTAGAATGAGCAACTTTAATAAACCATGGTAAGGACACTTTCTTAACAACTCTTTAAATCTATCCCATGTGTCATATAAAGACTCTTTTTCCATTTGAGCAAAAGAAAATATGGCATTCCTTAATGTAACCATCTTTACTATAGGCTAGAATTGGTGGATGACATAAGGAGAGAGAGAGAGTTAGAATTCAGCCGACAACTTGTGGTCCATGTGTCACTATGCAAAACTTTATGCACCAAAGTATCCAAACCCTATGCTTTCAATATATGAAAAACATAATTGTGATTTGGTGAGTCATGACTCAATGAATAAAAATAATAATCAGATTCTTATGCCATAACAAACCATCAAATATCATTAGGATACATTACAAGAACAGTAATTGACTATGCAAGTGCAAGTGCAATAAATTGATTTTTGTTGTAACCTCTATACATGAGTTATACCTCAAATTACTCCATAATTCTTAGTAACCATGCATGATTAACATCTCATGAGGGAGTAATTTTATGTGGGAAGAAGATAAATTAACTTATATATTTTCCTAGAACCAGAAAAGCTTATAATTCCTTCATAGGAGCTCACTCTTCTCCCTCTTCTTCTTCTTATTCTTCTTCTTTCTTTCTTTCTTTCTTTCTTTCATATTTCTCTCATTCTTCTGCAGCCCCTCTAATTTATCCTCGATATTTTGTTTCTGAAGGATGAAAAATTCAACTTGCAAACCTATTATAACAAGACAAAATCATGGTGTCTCATTTCCATTTGTTGGAAGTTCACTTTTCCTCTTTTAGTCCTTCTTCTTGACTTTTTCATCACCCTCATCCATCTTCTAATCCCAATATTCTCCTTATAATTTTAAATAGGCTTTAACACACCATTATTTATGATGCTTTAACATGCACACAACATAAGATAAATTTCCATGTAACTATACAAACATTACATATATGTTCAAGTATCCTAAATGCAATGATGCAAGTGGCATCATTGTGCTTGTCTAATTCACATATCTAAATGATCATTTATCCATTGCATATGTTCATGTGGGATTGAAAATCATTTATGTAATGAATATGTTCATGTAAAAATGCCAATGAATGTGGATAAGAATGTTACACAAAACTTAATAACATCATCTAACTCTATTTTTCTTAAACGTATCACAAATCTCCAAGAAAGTTGTTTTACGAATGTGTAGATCTTCATATGGTAAACCTCCAAACAGATTATTTTGTACCATTTAAATAAAAGCTAGATTGATCTTAAAGTTATTGGCATTAACAGCTGGTCTAGTAACTATAGCTTATGATTCATCAAGCAATGGTACATCGTAGTCCCTTATAAACCTTTTATTCTCTAGATTACTTGCCATTGGATTTCTTCTATTTTGCTCTTCCAATCTTTGTCTTCTTTTACCTGCTCTAAGAGTTTTTCAATCCTAGGTTCAAAAGGTTATAGATATTACTCTTTTAGCTCTACATTCATAGTCATTCACATACAAGTTTTCACCTAAAATCAAAAAAAAAAAAAAAGAAAAGAAAAATTCTAGATTAAGAATTGAAAGAAAGCTTCCAATATTAAAGCACAGTGTCCTCAGCAATGATGCTAATTTCTTTAATTGTTTATTTGAAATCTAATAGAATCTTACAATATGGCTTTAAATCAATCAATAATTTTAATCTCAGTTATTTACTTCCCTCTTTCAAATTATTCTTTAAACCACATTGTAATTAATCATAAGAGTACAGTAATCAAAGTAATGCAATGATGCAAAAGGGTGTGTGGGGATATCATCCCATTGAGATAAGAATAATAAGTTATAGAATATGATGATTCTAATTTTATCTAGAAATTGAATATTGAATATGATATATAAACCACTAATGCAATGAAAAATAAACTAAACTAACAATTGAATAGCAAAAAGATAAAATCAATCGAGAAGGAAAACCTTATGATAAAATACCTAGGACATTTGATCTTACTAATGGAAAATCATGAAATCTTTATTCATTCAATGATATGTTGAATTGACGGTTACAACTATTAATTATGTTTTAGTTATTAAGGCTCTCTCTTGAGATGTCATTTAATATGTAACCATTCCTTCAGATCCATCTGTTGATGTGAAATAAGAATGTATTACTTCATCAGCTTTGGCAATCCTTTAAGTCATAACAATAGCTTAAGTAGGTATCTTTATTTGTTAATTAACCTAAGGGAAATGATTCTAGGTACATTTCAATTTATAATCTTTTGATCTATAAATAAAACATTGAACATGTAATTAGTGATCAAGCAATCACAAGTATTAAGATCAAGAATCATTCACTTATAAAAGAACAAAATCCCAAAAGTAATTGAAATCATAAATCAACCAATCATTATCCATGGCCACATCAAGGTCCTGACCAAAAGATTTAGCTTAAAATACTAACAAAATAAGACAAATCTAAAAGCAAAAGCATTAACTTAAGAAAAGATATAAGTAATAAAAGAAATGAAATATGACATCTCCCAATGATCTTAGTAGATTTTCTTTTTCTATTTTTCTTTGATCTAATGATCTTTTGAACTTTTGCACTTGATCTCACTTTCAAGTGTGTTTTCCTTTGTTTCTTTTCTCTAAAAAACTCTTATTTTTGCTTTTTCTAACCTCTAGTGAGAAAACTTTAAAAGTTTACTTTAAATACGCTTCAAAAAGAGCTAAAATATAGGCTAAAAGATAGCTCTTGACATGTCCATGTCATAGGCTGAGACTTAAGTTACAACTTGCGACTCTCATTAACTCTAGGGGAAGTCATAGTTTATGACTTTAGTCATAAGTGCGATAGCATGTGATTCATCTTTATGAATCCAAATTTCTATCTTGGTTTGTGAAGTTGCTAGCTTTGTTTGTTTTAGTCCCAATTCATTCTAAACATGTTTGAACACCTACAAAACTTTTAAATGTGAGAAATAACACAATTTTACTCAAAATAACTTAATTTAAACATAAATTAACAACAAATCAGTCTTAAATCTCACCAAATATCTATGCGTAAATTAAGCTTAATAGACCTTCTTTTTCAAGCTAGGGTGTTCAAAGGTGGTATTCCCTTTTGTACTAATGACACGCCTAAAAATGAGGCACACATAGTCCTTTTGCAAGAGAAGATGGTAGATTCTTGCATTAGTAAGCAACAAGAACCTCGACCACTTGATCCTAGTCATGTAGGTGAAGTCACTTAGGGTGAAGGTCAACTACCCAATCTACGACAAGTGGAAGGTATGTGTAGTGTCCATTCAACACTCTACCAAAGTCTATGTGATAATCTCAATGTTATATGAAGGTTTATTAAAAAATGATTACAATAAAGGTAGCAGCCTAACATCCTTAAGTCGTGTAATCACAGGCTGAGGTAGTCGTTTGAACAAGACAGTAATCGATGTGATGGGCTTGTTCCCCCTGCTAAAGGAGATGTTGCCCCAAAATATAAGACATTGAAATTACACAACAAGAATAAAAAGTGGAGATAGTTACCTTTGAATGTATAAACAAAATTCAAATCAAGCATAACAAGAAAGTTGAAAACCAAAACAACATCACAAGTATGTACAACATGCACAAAGTCAAACATTTTTATAAATTCTTTTGATTTTTATGAACATGAGTGTGTAAAGTGCTAAATAAATCCTTAAAGTGCAAAAAATTGTAATTATGCATGTAAGTCAAAGAAGACATTAAAAAATAAAGCAATTTTAGCTAATATAAAATAATTAAAAAATCACAAATTCTAGGTATGCAAATTGCATGCAATTCTACGTAAAATTTAATTCTTATGTGTATATTTGTAGGTACATGTAAAACATAATAAGGATCTGAAAGGGGAAAAAAAATTCAAACTCTAGCTATAACTAGAGCCTGTAATGCAGTTATTGAATTCATAATCATCACAACCAATAATTTATAAAATTTCATAAAAATTATGGAAAATGAATTTATTCACAAAATTTTACAAAATTGGTATAGTCATAATTAACACAATATTTACAAAAATTCACATGGTTCAACAAATCTATAAATTTTGTTGACAAGAATTCAAATATAAAATTGCCAAGCCTTACAAGTATGCATTTCAAATTAAAATTAGTTCCCTAATTAATTTTGGCAATTTTTGCATTCAATGACTAAAAAATAAGAAGAGCATGCAAATCAAGGCAATTGCCTAATAGGCAATCAATAAATAAATTTTGGAAATTTCGAAGGTGAGTTTTTGAGGGTCTAGTTTAGTTTTTGGGAACTAACCTAGTGTTCGCATGTAGACTAGAATTTTGTGATAATGCCTAAAAATCAAAAGTGTTGAAAGAGAAAAAGAGAAGAAAGATATAACAAAGAGAAACAGAGAAGAAAGATATAATAAATAAAAATAAGAAAGATGAAAAAGTGGTACCAACCATGCTAGAAGCTGCACTAGCTAAATAGGAGTAGAGGTTGAACGCGACTGGCATGTCTTGTCCGAGCTTGAGGCCCTTCAGACATATTTTGGGTAAGGCATAAACAAGGACCGATACCGAATCAAATATGTAAGAGGTCTTTAAGGTCCCTAAGGCATCATAGATAACATAATCCTTTTTAGAGAAGTCAGCGACAACATCAAACATCACGTCATCAAAATGTGCCATTATAAATCAAAGCAAAGGGAGCCTTTGATGTCCCATTTACTAATCATTCCTAAAATTAGTGCATTGGCTCATTCATTACACATGGAATACTAAAGTGACAAAACATTATTAAAATTCTCTCATGCCATCCACTGTCATTAAAATACCTTCCTTCAATTATTTTTCACAATATGTATCTTGTTTCACACCATAATAACTATTTACAACAAAGTATACATGGTTAAACAAACTAAAATACTAATAGACTATATACTGGCCCAACCTCTATTAAACTGCTAGATAGCAACTTCAAAATGCAAACTAGATGCAATATTTAGTCTATTATTTCTGAAAGAATATTTAATGCAAAGGAGTGAGCTTGCATACTCAATAAGTAAATACATAATGATATTTCAATCTCAAATAACACAATAAACATTTAAATATAAATAACTCATCATCATATCTATGCATGGAATAAAGATCTTTTACTCTTTAATGCCACACAGGTTGTCAAATGTTATTGCCATACATGTTGTTATATATTGTTGCCACACAGGTTATAGATATATTGTCAGATACACTATCAAATGTTGTTACTTGCTTAACAACATCAAGCATTTGTCTTTCAACAAATCAACTATAAATCTAATTAAATTATAGTAATATAACAACTAATAGCAACACCCATAAACTTTGGCAGCTCATATCACAACGTACTTCCATTCTCAAGTCATAATTTATTAACATCATATGAAAATAAATAATTCAAGAGTATAACAATCCTTTCATCAATGTATTTATCAATACCATCTCATTAAACAACATTTTATTATATTCATGACATTTAACCAATCACATGTTTAGTACCTAGCTATTTACTTACATCCTCCTTCAAGCTATTAAGCAGTAGATGGTCCTAGCCTTTTCTTCGATTCCTTTCTTTTTTCTCTTTTTATTTTTTTATAAGACTTTATCTTAATAGTTTGTATAGACCAATTTTTGGTATGTGTAGACCACTTAATAGGTTGTACAAAGCACCGATTGGTTTATACAACCCATTTTGATTGAGAGTCCTCTTAAGTTCCTTCTCATTTTTCACTCATTCTTTTGGGATTTTTAAGGTTTCTTATTAATTTTATTAACAAAAAATGATAG
Source organism: Omphalea diandra (assembly GCA_949677035.1). Classification (NCBI taxonomy): domain Eukaryota; kingdom Viridiplantae; phylum Streptophyta; class Magnoliopsida; order Malpighiales; family Euphorbiaceae; genus Omphalea; species Omphalea diandra. Next base: position 9,932 of record CATIWR010281489.1, read on the forward strand.
GTTTCCAAGCCTAAGACCCCAATTATGGAAGAGTATGGAATAAGGATAAATAAAGGTGTCACATCTTTCAAAATCTTAATGCATTTGCATTCCACTTTCGTTGTTCTTTCCTTCTATTTTAATTGATATGTTACCATTATAGTTTGTTTGAGGACATGATTTGTAACATCCCTATCCCTATTCATTGGCATTATCACATGAATATATTCATTGCACAAATGATATGAAATCACATATGAGCATATGTACTATATCAAATTATATGAAATCTCACATGAACATATGCACAGGATAAATAATTATTTAGACATGTGAATTG
>CATIWR010281508.1:0-13628 GCA_949677035.1 Omphalea diandra
ATGCTCAAGAATTTCATTTTGAATGACAGGATGGTTACTTCAAGATATTGAGAGGAACAAATGAGTGTGGTATTGAAGGTGAGGTGGTTGCTGGTTTGCCTTCAGCAAGAAATCTTGATCTTGTTAGAGAGGCTGCAAGCATGGATGCTTTTGAGTATGCTTCTGCTTGATAGCCAGATTGTTAAATGTAACGACAAGGAGTTCGTGTGTCAGTCGTGAATTACAGACATAAACTATGGATTTGTATGCTTTCAAGGGCTATATTGTGTGTAATGCATGTTGTGTTGTCTTTTATATCAAGAAGAAGCGTTATTCACTCAAGAAAATAGTCTTGTAAATTATTACTTGACATATAACATGTTAAATCACGTGCTTCCTGCATTTCATTTCTTGCTCGTTATCAAACTTCTTGCCAGTCCCATTAACTAAAGATTTGAATCTCTACTACACAAAGCGTTTTTCATGATTTTCTTTAAATAATAGCAATGGAGGTCACACTGGAGTGGATGATGTGTCCTCCAACAAATGTGTTTCTGTAGTTTTTAATCTGTCAGGCTCAGCTGAGTCTCATTGAATCCTATTCATGATTGTTGAATTATATTTGAACTTTTGTGAGCTGATGTCATGTTTGGTGAAAGAAACAATTGCTATCTGAAGAATTGATTATGGCGAAAGTGTAGGAACCATGCGGCTGTGGTTGTAGTAGTCGTGAATGAGTCTCATCTGTTTTAGTTGATAGTTAGATAACTTATTGAAGAAACAAACTCATGGCGAGGCACTAGGTACCAGTTGATCATTTGACCAAGCGAGGTAATTTGAGCTTCTCCTTTCGCGAGTTAACAAGAGACTATTTATTCGGCTTGTGAACTCGACTGCAAGCAATTACTGACCACCTCGCGAGGTGTCAAGCACCTCTCTTCGTCCTTGATCTCCTAGTTCTATTATACCACTTGACATAGCTCTAGTAGCTGTCATATATTTTGACCTTCATCAAATAGTATGAAATAATTATTTTCATCTAAAAATACATAAACATTAGATAAAATAGCTCTAAATTTGTCAGTCGAATTACGATTTTGAAAGAAGGAAATTACATAGTACGAGCAGACCGTATAAAGAGGTGGCTGTTGCACGCTTCCTTTTTCCTTTTCTCGGTAGTGGCTGGTGAGGGACATCAGGAAAATTATTGGGCGCCAACACGTCATTTCAGGCCTGCGCTTGTTGGTCGTCCTCTAAGAAACAAGTTTTGCTTAGGAGCCAATGATGAAATAAGAAAGTGAAATACGTTGCCTTTTTTGAAAGAGACCCATTCATATTCCATACTGATTGTACTATTGTTGTCATTTTTTTTTTTTTGGCACATCGAACACTCTTAAAGAAAAAGAAAATTCACGAGATTTAATTATTTCCTCGGATTACTGAAACTTTAAAAAAAAAAAACAAATATTCTGTCACTTTTTCTGCTCTGCAGATGTACATTTTTCCAGTTTCCATCTATATATTGCATTACTAGTCCAAACTTAATTGAAATATACGTCTACAAATGATTATACGTGACGGTGCATACTTGTGAAAAATTTCTATCAAACAGTTCTAAGGACCCATAATGACTGAAAACAGGAGAGCTTTTGCTGAGTGGCTGTTGGTATTCGTACTTACTCTAGTCAGGTGAAAAAGGTTACAACAACGAAGGTAGAGCAGTAAAGTACCTAAAAATTATTCTTTCCTTCCAAGAATAAAAGACACCCAAACAGCAATTATTCCTCTATCAGTCGTCCATTCCTGATTTGTTGTTGTGGAACATGTGATCACCAAACGAGTTCACTCGACTTCACTGTACGTTTAAATTAGGTCCATTTTGAAGACAAAGATAATTTTTTTTTAAGAAAAAAACAAAATACAGTAAAAAAATAAAAATAAAAACAAACACAATATAATGCTATTTCATGTGATAATTTTACACGAAATTTCAAACGAATGATGATGATAGAAATATAACTCACGTAAAAAGATGACAAAAGCGTTACTCTTTCATATCATTCGTTTGAAAGCTCGTGCAAAATTGCTGGGTGAAATAACATTACTCCAATGATATACATCTAACTTTACCATCATAGTATTCTATTAAACTAATAAATAAATCTTTTATTTTATTCGGTAATACTATTATTATAGGTAATAATTAATTGCAATACTGTTTACTAAAATATGTCAAAAGTGATTCATTTATCAAAGTAATGCTCAATACATTTTCTATATTATATTTTTTTTATTTTCTCCTTATTAATATGACATATGTCATAAATTAAAATATAATAGATAAAATAAACTTAAATAATATTATTTTTACATCCTTCAATTATAAAAATATTTTTGTTTTATACTCTAAATCCCTACTCTGTATTTTTTTCTAGTGCTCCTTTGTTAAGTTTCCTCGTGATTGTGTAATATAAATATATATAGAGAGAGAGAGCTCGTCAAATTACATATGCATTGTACATCATAGAGGTTATGATTAATATACTACTCCTTCGTCTAACTTTGTTAGATTATTATTCGTTTTTGGTTTGTTAAAAGATATAGATCATTTTCCTTTTTTAATTATTAGTTTAATGATAAAATATCTTTCATTAGTTAACATAAATATCAATGCATATAATTAATTTTTACTCTTTTAACTTTGAAATTTTAAATTGTTGTATAAATTTTTGTTTGAATTCTAATACAAAATGCTTTTATTTAAATCTCAAAAATTACTTCATTTTCATCATTGCTCTTCATAAATGAGTCGACAATGACTATTGTTTACTCCATTAAAAAGACTACTAAGGATATTTTAGTTAGAAAATGATTAAAAATAATGATATTAATTGTAAAAAATTAAATTTCATAATCTTTGTGCAAATTAAAAGTGAATTGTCAATTTTGGACGAAGGATATATCTATTTTAATAATAATTTTGGATGAAAAAATATTGAAGTAAAAAATTTACTTGCAATTCAAAGGTTGTTGTAGCTTTATATTATTGAAATTTGATGAAATAAATTGTGAAAGTGAAAAACTGTATGAAAAGCCGAAAACAATGAAAAAAAAAGACATAATAGACATCTAGAAAAAATTTCTTTATAGTTGAAAAATATAACAACACCATTTTAATTTGATGTGTCTATTATATTTTAAATCATGTCGCATATCATTATAATAAGGAAAAGTTAAAAAAAGACAATATAAAGAATGTATTTAGTACTCTTCTTATTTATTAACATGTCAAATTATTAGTAAGAGTATAATTATTTTTAAATATATTATAATTTTTTATTATATTACACAAATATAAATTAATAAAGAATATTAATTAAAATTAAATTGAATTTTATATATTGTAATATCTTTTATCCATGTATTATAAATATCTTCAAATATTTAAAATATTTTCATAATATTTATATTAAATTTAAACAATCTAATTGCATAAAATTAATTTAAAAAACGATTCTATTATTAAAATTTTAATAATGGTAATGACATAAAATACATATTTTAAGTTAAAAATTTTTAATTATATTTAATATTAATCTAACTTATAAAGTAAAATAAGCAATTAAAATGAGAAGCATGAAAGATTATAAATTGACGAGTATTAAAACATAAAGATTAAAATTATCATAAGGTAAAGGTGATTTTAAATTAATATTAAAGGTAGTTTGGCATGGTGATTATATTCTTTTATTATTTTAAATCAATAACATTTGTAGTTTATAACAATAAATAGTTTCAGTTTACATTGATTTATTTAAAGGAGATTAATTATAATTTCACATATTAATACAAATCAATAAATTTTGCTAGCTCAAATATAAATTAATCAAATTTATAAATTATTTTACAAAATAATTAATATTAATTTAATCTCATATATTGTAAATATTATTTATCAATTGAATAAGAGACAAATATTAATAGTTAGTAAATAATATCAATAATAATTTATCAATTTAATAGAATAGAATAAAATAAAAATATATGACGAATTATTGTGTGCAATGTACTATAATAAAAAGTATAAGCTATCCAGTGCTGCTTTTTTTTCCTTTCAACAGTTTTGGCATTTTGTATTCTTCTTTACGTGAAGGAAATTTTGGAACACAAATTTGTTTATGTATGGGTTGTTGTATTGTAGTATCAATGATTAAACACTGTTTTCAGACAATAATGAATTAAATTTAGATTTTTCTGGTGGAGCAATCTACGAAAAGGTACTGGGAAGAAGGCTTCGAAATAAATATAACAGGAATGCAAGGGGTGGACGTGAATTATGTGGGGACTTGCGATATGCGGAAGGAAAAGCATCCACAGCCAACAGAAATAGAAGATCCACTGCTGCACACCCCCCTCGTCCGCTACCAATTCTTTTTCTTATAAAAAAAAAAAAAAAATCAAAACTGAGAATTAACAAACTACTGCATGCTTTCCACGGTTGTTTGTGCGTATGTCAGCTACTACAGAGATTAGATTAGAGAAAAAGACGATGAAGCCTGGACTAATTTTAGTACTGGTCGCAATGCTACTGGAGTCCCACCACCAGCATCAGTTCACATCGAAACAAAGAAAAAGCAAGTGAAGAAAACTTAAAGGAATTTTTTATTTTTTTAAATGCCCTTATTTCCTAAAAAAATACTGCCCACCTATTCTGTTGTTTTGGTTTTTTTTAATATCTATCCATCTGTCTATCTCTATCTCCATCTCTTACCTTCCCCTCCCTCGTTCGCATTTCTGCAACCTTCTCTCTAATTTCCCTTCTTTTGCACAATACGTTTGCATGTAAGCGTTGCTGTCGTTGAGGACTATAATCTTGTTTAAAAATATAACTGTTGAAATTGAGATTGATGTATGTGATGAATTCTTGGATTCGGGGTGGTTGGACTGGTGGTAGCTGGACTGGTAGTAGTGGCCTGGTATTTTAAAAAAAATTTAAAAGAAAGGAGAGATTAAATAATTTATAAATAAAAACAAAAGAGTAGATGTCGATACCTAAGGTGTTGGAGCAGGTGATGAAGCACAGAGGTGGATCAGTTCTAGGAAAGAAAACCATTCTTAAGAGCGACCATTTCCCTGGCTGCCAAAACAAGTGTCTTACCCCGCAGATTGATAGTGCTCCTAATTACCGTCAGGTTCTTCCTTTCTTTTGTTCTTTATTTGTTTTTTTTTTTTCAAATTTCTAAAATCTGGTATACTGCCCCAATCTACGCATTGCATTATGGATTTTGCTTCAGATTTGGATGAAAAACAAATAATTACACTGATTCTTGTTTAGGAATTCATGATGCGCGTGATGGATAATGTCTTAAGCACGTCCCTTCCCCAATTGCTGCATCAGAATAATAATAACTAGTGCTTTTTTATTAAAATTTTCAACTGCGTGTAACTATGGTTGTAATCGGAATCGTTCATTTTAGTTTTGTTTTTCCTTATTCGCGGTTTTATAACAGGCTGATACGTTGCCTGTACATGGTGTTGCAATTCCAACAATTGAGGGGATTCGTAATGTTCTTAAGCATATTGGAGCCCAAGCACAAGTTCTTTGGTTTAGCCTTCGCGAAGAGCCGGTAAGGCTATTTCTTTTTTACTGACCTCAGTCCAACTCCAGCATTGTATATGATTTTGGTTTTTTGAATATCCCATGAACTCTTATCTTTATGGATCAGGCTGCTTCAAAAGACGCTGCCTTTATATTTGGCACCATCTAACCCCAAAGAGCCAATATAATGATCTTTTTTACTTCCCTTCAAAGCTAAAAGTGTCATCTCGATTTTCACATGATGTAGTAGAAGAGCATCATGTTTTTATATCCATTTGACAATCATTGCCAGTTGATCAAATTTTGCAGAAGTGATTTCATATGCTAAATCATCAGCACATGGAGACTGCACGATACTTTTCTTTTATGCATTCCTGAATCATTGGGAAATATGTGTAGATTTTAGAAAATAAACCATACACTTGATCAGCACTTGTTAACCTGACTATTCTTATGCAGTCATTGTTATATTTTCGACAGTTCTTTAACCTAATATGACCAGTTTTGTAGTCTATTGAATTCAACTTCTCTCAACTCTCTCTCTCTCTTCACTGTCTCCTAACAGGTCATGTACATTAATGGACGTCCTTTTGTTTTTTGCGATGTGGAACAACCCTTCTCCAATCTTGAGTACACTGTATGCTATTTGTAAAGTAATTTAATTTTCATGCATGTTTTTCCTTTATCTCCAGACTTTCTCCCTGTCACGTGTTATATTTCATATTTGCTCTTTAAAATTTTCCATATGCATTCTAGAGCTTATATCTTTAATAATGTTGATCACTTGATACTTGAATCGAATCCCAATCAATGAAAATGGATAAACTGTCAAGTCTTAAAAAAGTATCCAACTATACGACAGTTATAGTTTGGAAAGTTTATGTACAGCTTCTATTATTGTTTAATTTTGTTGTGGTGTAGTTTGATGAGTTTCTCTTTCATATTTAATTTTTGGATTAATCAGGAGATTTTTCAACAACACCATGTTTGCATGAATGAATGTAAACCTCTGTACATGTGTCTGGCTGACAACATTTTATATTTGTTGTTATCTATTTGATAATGACTTTTTCTGTTAAATTAGGGTATTAAAAGGTCTAGGGTTGAGCAAATGGAAGCTCGATTAAAAGAAGATATTCTGATGGAAGCCGCAAGGTGCTTTCTTTTTTTCATGTGCTGTTTATCTCTCATTTCTTACAAATACCCTTTGTTTTGTCATTAATTGTTCTTGCTCTGCATAATAACTAATTTTCTTTGTGTAAGCAATGTGATAGATATGGAAATAAAATACTAGTCACTGATGAACTGCCTCATGGTCAGATGGTGGACCAGCGGGAACCAGTGTCACATGATTCTGTTAAGACACCACTAGAGGCATGGCCAATAGAATTCATTCTGCTTGTGGAATGTAAAACGTTACTAATCTACCAACTTTTTTTTACCAACATTTTAAATTTGCTTTCACATACTTGATTCCTCGGTGTAGGTGAATGAGGAACTGCAGTTGGAAGGGTATCTTATAACTGATGAAAAATCACCAGAAGAGCCAGATTTTGATATCTTAGTGAGTTTCTTCTTTTGAATCTTATATTAAATGTATGATTAATGAGTTATTTGTTTGCATGAGAAACCTGTGTTTTTATCTTATTTGAGTATATACTTATCAATTACTAGGCGTAATTTTATCACCATGTGGAAATTATAGTGTGGTGCTTGAAGGCAACAGTCTCTTTTCTATTTTTTAATTTTGTTTCCACAATCAAAGATAAAATAAATGTAGGACTCGCCAGGGCAAGGGCTGGAGTTGGCTTTCTCATATCATTAACAAACCAAAAGACTGAATTGCTTCATAATCATGATTTCACTTCGTAATTATCATCCTTGTGCTTTTAATTGTGATCTGTATGTTAGATAATTGTACTTTTTGTCAGTAGTGTCAATTATCATATAATTCTATTGACCTTTTCATTTGAACCAGGCATCGATATATTTCCCTGATCACCTTATCTTGCATAGTGCCATAATCCCTTGGAACATGGCATGCATTATCCTCTGGTGAAATATTATCCTGAAATAATAATCTGAGCCGGATTCTTTTGAAAATTGGATTCCAATTTGGCAATTGAGAATTTCTATAGCACTGTTATAGAAAAAGTTGGTATGATAACTCAGTTCCATGTACTATAATACTGAGATGTAATATGAGAGGATTCCAAGTGCCTTGGCTTCAAAGTAGCAATTTCAGAGAGACAGAAAAAAAAATGATTTGTTTTGAAATGCGCCGAGATTAATATAACAAAATTGCTGTTGTGTCATAAAAGTTGCAAAATAGTCTAAAGAAGTGTACCGATCAATATCAACTGCTTATTGAATCAAACTTGCAATTAACCCGAACTGTCTTAGTTTCACATTTCCTTTCGAAAAAAGTTTGTGTAACTTTCATATCCTCTATATGAAAGCATGGTTGTGGCCATATCTCGAAATTCCATTCATTTTTTTTTTTGTTGTAGCTGGCTTAGGATTGCTTGAAATTTAGATTATTCAGGATTTGGTTAGGAATTATGAAAGCATATGTGCAGTTTATTTTTGCACATAGAGAATGCTAAGGTTTGGCATATTTGTTTTTGTGCTGTAGTTGTGGAATATGATTGGCATTCACAGTGTTTTGAAAATATATTTGCTAATACTGTTATGCTACTCTTTCTTTTCATATTTTTAGGTTGATAAAATTTATCAGGCAAACTTGAATACAGAAATAATATTTAATTGTCAAATGGGACGTGGACGGACTACAACTGGGATGGTCATAGCGACTTTGGTTTACCTCAACCGAATTGGAGCTTCTGGTAACGTTGTCCTTTTCTTCACTCGTTGTTACTACGGGTGCGGGTGTCGGTATGGTTGTCAACACAATTTAAGACCCTGTAATCTAGGTATTGCTTCTTTTAGTGCATCTCTTGAATCTCGTATGTTACCTGTGTTTCTTGTTCTTGGTTGCCCAGCTAAAATTTCAGCATTCCCAATACAATTGTTTTAATTTGTTATGCTCCATCTTTAATATCTGGCCATTTATTACTTGTTTTACTCACTTATTTTGATAGTTTTCAGTTTCCTTCTATGCCTGCTGATATATCAGGATGGTAGTTACGGGGTAGGCCCATCACATAGTGACTATATTTTGATTTTTTGTTGAGGAAAAGATTGAAAATTCCATTCCTTCTATTTCTTTTTTCTGACTGGTTAACTAAATTGATCTAAGAGATTGGGGAAAATTAGGTCATTCTTTACCTGAAGTAAGTGCAAGGAGATGGGATGCTTCTCAGCTGAACCCTGAAAGAAACTGTTCTCTAGAAAGTTGTCATACAGACCAATTATGTATGCAGCAGGTATTTAGATTATGGAACTGGGATCAACAGCAGTTTATATCTTGCTCAAAAAAGAAACAAAAAAACAGCAGTTTATATATTCTGAATTGTGATTGGTCTATTCCTGCTCCGCTGAATTTTATGTATGAACAGATGGTGATTTTTTGGTTCTTTCTTTATCCTTCTACAGTTGCATATATTCCAAGATAAGGCTTCATTTAGCTTTTCTCTTAAAACCTATGTTGCTATTCCCTGGATTAAGGACTTAAGTTAGGAAGAGCTTAGAGGTGAACTGATCTAGAAAATAATTGATTCACAAGTATTTGAAAAAATATGTTGTAAATAAGAATTCAACACAGTTTTTCCTTGTACTTCCATTCTGAAATGGTACCCAGTTTGGGAATCTAGAGAATATTTTGTAGCTGTCAACTGCAGTGATAGAGAACAATGATGTTTATGTGATGAGAAATTGGGAAAATACTTCGAATTTCATTTGAACTAAATTTGAATTGTTCCTTTCAGATGAACTGCTCTTGTTAGTTTCTATCTAAATTTGTTTGGTATAACTGCTCCTATTAGTTTCTATCTAAATTTATTTGGTTTAACTTCAGGGAATTGTTTTAACTCTTTTAGCCATGATATTTTTTTTTATGTGGATTTATCATGTTCTTCTAATGGAGGCATTCCAAGAACCAATTCGATTGGGAGAGTTTCTGATGCTGATCCTACTGTCAGCGACAATTTACCAAATTCAGAGGAGGCTATTCGTAGAGGAGAATATGCAGTCTTAAGAAGCTTGACCAGGATTTTAGAGGTACTTAACATTGGCTCTTGTTAAAGACTTGACATTCCTTGAGATTATATTAATTATTGCCATTTTTTAGGGCGGTGTTGAAGGGAAAAGACAAGTGGATAAAGTAATTGATAAGTGTGCCTCCATGCAGGTATGGCTCTATAATTCATCATAATCCTTTTGCTTATAGATCTTTGAGGAGCATAAGATTTTTCTCTTGTTCAGTTCAGATTTCACCTAAATGAAGTGTTTGCAATACAGAATCTGTGTGAAGCAATTGCGAATTATCGCAATAGTATTATTCGGCGACCAGATGAGATGAAGAGAGAGGCATCACTTTCTTTTTCTGTGGAATACTTGGAAAGATATTATTTTTCTCATATGCTTTGCTGTGTATATTCATTCAGGGAGAGATGCTCTCCGTTCTAGCTCTTTTGGCCATAGCAGTTTTGCTGACTTGATGGGAGCACGGCCAGAGCTATATAGCATACTTCGCAGGTAAAGAAATATGCGGTAGTGGTACTGGTAATAGTTATCTGAACACATATTCTTGGATTTCTAGTATATTCTATTTAATAATTAAGGTTTTACTCGCTGACAGATTGAAATTATTTATGCAATGTTGAATTTTATGAACATCTAATGCTTTGCCTGCTTTTGGGTTTTCATCGCTGACTGTTTAGATTAATAATGTTGTTTCAGTCTTCATGATATCTTATAGTACTTTCTCATGGTCCAAGTCTCTGATATTCTATAGCTGGATTGATGCTGATCTACACCAGTTTTGAGTTGAACCATGCAACCATGGATGGACTATGCACTTGGACACTCCACTTAGGTCCTTGATGTTTGGTTGTTCATTTATCATCCCACAATCGTCTGGATTTGTCTTTGTTGTTTGTTAATACTTTTGATCATTGCATGGTTTGATCTCCTCCATTAACTGAGACTTCGGATTGATTTCTGGAAGGCAGCACCAGATTGTTATATAATATAGGAATTTTGTGCAATTCCCTTATCCATAAGATTCCATTGTGCTGTGAACTGTATTTTAGTCACACATCCATGCAACTTAATGTTAATTTATTTTTATTATGATGTTAGAAATTTTTGGTACGGCTTATGCAATTACTTGGTCATGGGTATGTGTAGTTTTGTCTGCATGCGATGTGAATTACGGTTTCTTTGAAACTTCTATCGAATTACTAGTATTGAACTGTCAAGGACAAAACCTTATACCCATTCAAGTGTGTCACTTGTTTGGACGTTCATAACAGTATTATTAGAAAAGTGCATCAAAAATCCGTGAACTTTGCAAGTTTATGCCATTGGCCCATGTTTTGATTCGTATACATTGAGTCTCAAATTTTTAAGTTCTATTACATTAAGGACTTTTGTTGTAGAGAAAGTGAAATTGATGGGAAATTTATTAATGACAGCCTAGAAATAGATAAATCTTAGGAAAAAAAAAACTATATAATAGATAAATCTTGAAAATTTTAGAGTAATAAAATTATTTTTTCTATACCTTCAGTGATTTCAATTATGAAAAAATAATATAATATGTTCATGTTTTTAAACTATTATTTATGAATTTATCAACAATTTCATTTTTGCTGTCACGAAAATCCTTAATGTAATAAAAAAAAATGAAGTTTTGAGGATTGAATATGTACAAATAAAAATATAGAGTTCAATAACATAAACATATAAAGTTCAAGGGCCTCAGAGTGTGTTTTGCGAAAGAGTATTTGCTTTCATTGACTACCAGGGTGGTATGCTGTGTTATGTTGAGTTTTTTGAGAAAACTTAAGAGTTGTAAATAATTGATTCACTAGCTGAAGTTGATCCATGACCAAGCAAATTTGTTCATGGTTAAATATTTGTTTTCAATAGCAGATGTTTGTTACATGCTTATTAGTCTCTCCATATCTGAAGTTTTGATAGTATTTCTTCGGAACACCCTTATCTCTGTAAAAATGTGGCATCCAAATTTGCTGTTTTGTGTCTAACTGTAGATTGCAGGAAATTTATTTTTCTGTAACTATTCCTTTTTGCAGGTTGCTTAGGAGAGATCCAATGGGTGCGCTTGGATATGCAAGTCTGAAGCCATCTTTGATGAAGATTGCTGAATCTGCAGATGGCCGCCCTCATGAGATGGGTGTTGTTGCTGCTCTAAGAAATGGGGAGGTTCTAGGAAGTCTAACTGTTCTAAAGAGCGACCACTGTCCAGGTTGTCAAAACCTGAGTTTACCAGAGATAGTGGAGGGCGCACCTAATTTCAGAGAAGTTCCTGGTTTTCCCGTTTATGGAGTTGCAAATCCAACTATAGATGGTATTCTATCTGTAATTCCACGAATTGGCAGCTCTAAAGGTGGTTGTCCAGTATTTTGGCACAATATGAGAAAGGAACCAGTTATCTACATTAATGGGAAGGCATTTGTACTCCGTGAGGTTGAAAGTTCATTTAAAAACATGCTCGAGTATACGGTAAAGATTATCACTTTCCTATTTATGCAAACCTAGTTCTTGTTGAAGGTTAATTAAGCATCTGATTGTTGATTTGTCCTTCAATACTTCGCTTCTTGTTCTTCAGTGCTATTGCCTTATGACATCAGAGGTTATCTTGAATCGTGCTTACTAACATATGATGAACAAATAGGTGTTACTGAAGAAAAAGAAAACATCTGAACTGAGTCTGGACAATGCAATGCTTAATATATAATGCTGTGACTCAACTGTTTGGCACATTATGATTTAGGACTTATATATAATTACTACTATATCTTAAGTGTTGTAGAGACAAATAAAATACATCTTATCCCTAATTACCTAGATACCACATCAGATGCACACATAGAATGGAATGGTTAACTTGGCAAGCACAATCCCTCCTCACACATTTTGGACCTGCATGAGTGTTGAGGGGGAAAGCATTAGGTGTGGAATACCAAATAATTTAATTGCTAGTCTCTTTTTTCAGAAATAGAGAAAGAGATGTATCAAAATCAAGTGAACTATATTTGTATTTTGAGCACATGAAATTGTGCAGCCTTTTTATTTTGCGGATGGAAGAGTTGTTGATTTTGGTGGCTTATTTGATATCACACATCGGGGAAATAACAAAGGGAAAAGAGTTCTTTTTGTTATAAATAGAGTCATATCCCACATCGGAAATAGACTAAAAGGGTGAGAGGTTGTTTTGTTATAAATAGAGCCTTAATTCCTTTAGTTTAACAATCTCAAAAATTATCTACTCATCTTTTAGGCAATTTTCAATATTTCTCCCTCTTTTGTAATATTTCACTTTGTAGTCCCTTTTCTTAGTGAAATATAATTTTGGTAGTGTCCGAGGACGTAGGCATAATTGGTCGAACCTCGTTAAGTTCTGGTGTTCTTATTTTGTCTTTATTTTCAATAGCTATTTTGTAGAGTATAGTTGTAGTGATATATTGTGTTGTTAAATTACTATTAGGGTGATTCTGTCTAAGGAGATTGGGTTTTAAGTGGGACCACTTGTAACCCCTCAAATCTTTCCTGGGAATCAACTATAATGTGGTTTTACAGTACAATCTTTCACCCTCTATTCACCTATAAATTTATTAGGTGAATTTGGTGGGTGAAATATTACCCTTATTCCACAACAATTGGTATCAGAGCCAAAGGTTACTCTTAGTATGCTCTGTGGTTGCAGTTTAATCTGATCTTTCACATAAGAAAAGATTCCCTTGGGCTAATTGTACTCTGTTTTGAAGGTTATTGGAGAATTTTGTAATCGAAATGGAGAGCTCTTTAAAATTATCCACACCTACCACGTCGACAGTTTCATCACAACCTATCTGGGCAAGAACTGTCGTGGCAAATTCAAAATTGGCGGTGGAAATTTTTGATG
>CATIWR010281548.1:0-19943 GCA_949677035.1 Omphalea diandra
CCACCAAAGAGATGTTGTAATAAAATTGGTAGTTTCAAAGTATGCTATATAGATTTTTACATTAAATACTTGTCAAGATTCATTTACGGTCGCTACTACTCTTTAGAGGTCGTGATTTTCCAATTTCCATATGGGAGCCAAACTTACGGCAGAAAATCCCATTTATGTCTAGCGGCTAGTCCACGTGCCATCTTCCCATTAGTTCACTGGGAAAATATAGCCATTGTCTTTCACTTGCTCATAAAAGTAGCGGTCGCAATTCTCCTTGTACATGCCACGACTCAGGACGCGGAATCATCTGCTAAAAATGTTTATCTTCTTCTTCATGATTCACGGTCGCTACCCACAAGTTGCCATCGCGATTTTTATTTTCCAACGGTCACTTGGGACACTTGTCAAGCTATGGTTATGGACTTGATTCCCTCTTGAGTTGACTTAGGCCTGATACTCACCATGAATTCATTTATGACTTTAGCTCTCTTTTCTTTGAATTGGTTACGACAGAGAAGTGGACCGCGAATCCATATGTCCAATTTGTCAACATGCCTTAGTTTAGTTTGCGGTCGTGAATTAGGAGGCACTTTGCTTTCTTTAAAGATTAAGAACTTCATCCGACTTCAAATATAGAGACTAACTAAAAACTGCAAAACAACACTTAATTGAATCATTAGAATTGATCAATCTCCTTTATCAAGATAAAAAATGGTTTAAGGTTTAGGATTAACCATCCTAGTCCAACAATCTCCCCCTTCTTGATTTTGATAACTTAGATTGATCCAAAGGGAAAATAATACAGAAATATTAAGTTGGAGTGAAGTTAAGGTAAAATTTCAATGAATAATATTTAAGGCAAAAATTTCCTAAGTATAACATTCAATCATTGAAAATACTTAAGTATGAAGTTATGATGCTCCCCCTTAACTTATGCTATAAGTTTTAAGTTATTATTTTCTTCCCCTTAATCTTAAGTTATTACTATCTCTCCCCCTTTGGCAAGATTAAAAAGAGGGTGAAAGAGGGAAATGAAAATAAGCATAAGTATAGATAATGAGCAAAATAAGAATGTAAAATATAAAGATAAAATTCATCAATCAAATAAGATAATGATTTGCAAAGAAACAACCTTTTCATATATATCACTTTGGGATCACACAAGTTTGAAACATTAACAAAAGCAAGAAAAATACAAAAGGATTTTTAATCTAGAGAGAAGGAGAATCATCATCATCTCTGAAAGATGCTTCCTCTTGCTCTTGTGTTGCTCATTCAACTTCATCCCCATCCTAAACTTCGTTTTCATTGCCATCTCTAACTTGTGTATCTTTAAATTTGGTGAAGTTCGAAAGATGAGAAGGAGGAACCCCTAGTTTCTCTTGAAGATTCACTATATCACTATGAAGATATGATAGAAATAGAAATCTCCTCTTCATCATCCTCATGAATTTATCCAATTTGCGATCAATGGAGGCAAGAGACAACTTAGTCTTTGGTTTTGGTTGAGGAGGAGGGACTTGAATTTTGCCTTCTTCAATGTGGAGCCGCTTTCTTTTCGAAGCTTGTGAGGTTTCCATTCCTACTGCACCAAGGGTATACGCATAGGTGTCCGGATGAATAGCCTTGACGTTTATAAGGTAGGTGAGATGGTAGAAGTTTTGGGATGGTAGAAGTTTCTTAGTAAGGAATTTTTCTTTTTCCTCATCAAGGACTCCAACGAATCAATAAATGGTTGTGATATGTGATGGTAACAAAAATTGGCTTTTGGGTTTGGTACTTATGTGAATCAATTGATCCATAAGGTACCTGCCAGTTTGGATAGGTTTATTTTTGACAAGGCAAAAAAGGAATGCCGAGTCCTTTTGGGACACTTTCTCGTTATCATCACCTCTTGCGTTTAATAAAAAGGTGATGATACAATGGAGTATCTAAAGGGGTAGGGATTTGATGTGTTTAGATAAAGAAGAGCGGGGGTCATGTTTGGTTTCATTGGAGATTTCTGACCAAAACTCAAAATAGATAACATCAAGTGCGAAGATTATAAAGGGGATGTTTTCTCCGACTTGTAAATTAAATACAGAAGAGAGTTGGTCAAAGGTAATGTAAAAAGGGTCGTCAAAGGCTCGAAACACTAACACGTATTGCCCTGTTCTTGAATCAACTTTTCGACTCAATTGTACGGTGCACATAAACTTTCACACAACCTCTTCGTACCCGGGTTCATCTCGAAAGATGAACTCGTTCCAGCCTAAATTTGAGAGTAAAGCTCATATTTTGGCATTGATACCCAGGGTTTCCAGCATAAAAGTTAAGGGAATCTTGTTTAGAAGAATGATATTGGAAGAGTTGGCTATGAACCTATCTTTTTCTTCCTTGGTAACTCCTTTCATAAGATGGAGGGCAGGGGGTATAGAGGGTTGAGCCACTGCCTTCTCTTTGTCTGCCTTTGAGAACTTCTTTGGAGCCATAACAAGAAAGGAAGAGAGTTTGGGAGATTTTTAGAGAGATTTGAGAGAGTGAAGATGTTTATTGAAAAAGGTATTTATAGCCTTTGAAGGGGTGTAAAAATGGTTATAAATGGCTAGAAATGAATTAATGAAGAGTTTATAATGGTTGGCAGTCAAATCACTTAAATGTCCAGGCGGTTACTCTAATTTGCGTCTGCAAATCCATAAGTCACGATCGCGAATTCTGAAAAATGTGAGTAATGGATAAATTTTCTTGGGAATACACGCCTTAATGGTCAAAAATTTTAAAATTTGACAAAAATTCACAATGGAGTGGAAATTTCGCGACTGAAATTGATGTTTGATAGTCGGGTGAAATTGACTTCTAATTCACGACCATGAAGGAAGGATAACGATCGTGAATTTTCAGTCAACAATGAAAAAATAGTTGAATTTTGAAAAAATTATGATCTACTTAACTAAATCAACCACAAATATCACAAATCAGCAAATATCAATACACATAGCAATATCACATATAAAAATTTCACTTTAGGGAACTATCATCAAACATTCCCAGTTCTCTCTTAATGAAGTTCATGCTTTCTTCATTTAGAGGTTTAGTGAAAATATCTGCAAGTTGATGATTTGTGTCAATAAATTCTAATACAAAATCACCCTTTTGCACATGATCTCTAAGAAAATGATGTCTAATATCTATGTGTTTGCTTCTAGAGTGTTGGATGCGATTTTTAAAGAGATTAATAGCACTTGTGTTATCATATTTAATAGGATTGTGATCAACCACTTTGCCAAAGTCCTTTAATCGTTGTTTCATCCAAAAGAACTAGGTGCAATGACAACTCGCAACCATATACTCAGCTTTCACGGTGGATAAGGCAACCGACACTTGCTTTTTACTGAACCAAAAAACTAGGCATTCACCTATAAATTGAAAAGTTTTGAAAGTGCTTTTTCTATCTAATAAGCTACCTGCATAATCCGCATCCAAATATCCTACGAGACTAAAGGAAGAATCCCTTGGATACCATAACCCTAAGTGAATTGTGCCATGAAATATTTAAAAATCCTATAGACAACATTCAAATGGGACTCTATAGGAGAGGATTGGAACCTAGCACACATACAAACACTAAACATGATATCTGGCCTAGAAGTAGCAAGATAAAGCAGAGATCCGATCATACCTCGATATCTCTTTTCATCTATCGTTTTGTCCAATTCATCCTTATCTAGCTTGATGGTACCATTCATTGGAGTTTTTGCTACCTTGCAACAATCCATGCAAAATTTCTTGAGTATCTCCCTTGTGTATTTGGCTTAATTAATGAAGATCCCTTCCTTCGATTGCTTGATTTGTAGACCGAGAAAGAACTTAAGCTCTCCTATCATGCTCATTCCAAATTCCCTAGTCATACACTTAGCAAAATCCTCACAAAGAGATTTATTAGTAGCATTAAAAATGATATCATCAACATATATTTGAATAATTAATGTGTCATGTTTGTGTTTTTTAACAAAAAGTGTGGTATCCACCTTTCCTTTTTCAAAATCATTTTTCAAGAGAAATGAACAAAGCCTTTCACACTAAGCTATTTGAGCTTGTTTCAAACCATATAAGGCTTTGTTCAACTTAAAAACATGGTTTGGAAAGCAATGTGACTCAAATCCAGGAGGTTGTTCAACATAGACTTCCTCCTCAACGATGCCATTCAAAAATACACTTTTCACATCCATTTGAAAAAGTTTAAAATTCATATGATATGCAAAGGCTAAAAGAATCCTAATGGCCTCTAATCTTGCTTCGGAGGCAAAAGTTTCATCATAGTCTATGCCTTCTTCTTGGTTGTATCCTTTAGTAACCAATCTAGCTTTATTTCTACTGATGA
Organism: Omphalea diandra; assembly: GCA_949677035.1. Classification (NCBI taxonomy): domain Eukaryota; kingdom Viridiplantae; phylum Streptophyta; class Magnoliopsida; order Malpighiales; family Euphorbiaceae; genus Omphalea; species Omphalea diandra. Next base: position 4,352 of record CATIWR010281548.1, read on the forward strand.
AACCTTACTCATCTAACTTGTTCCTAAACATGCACTTCTAACCTATAATTAGGTGTTCTTTAGGCCTAAGAATAAGTTCCCATACCTTGTTTCTCTCAAATTGGTTGAGTTTCTCTTGCATAGCAAGTACCTAACTCTCATCATCAAGAGCCTCATCAATTGATTTTGGCTCAAGTTGAGAAATGAGAGCAAGATTATTATTTAAAAGATTAAGTTGAGATAGTACTTACACCCTTAGATGTATAACCAATGATGAAGTCCTTGGGGTGATACTTGGAAAATCTCCAATTCTTGGGTAGATCTTAGCTTGGCTCTACTTGTTGATGATATTGGTCTTCATCTACTCTTAATGAATCACCTTTTTATTTCTCTTGTTTTCTTATAGAATTTTCCAATTCCAACTTCTTAAAGTCACCTACAAGATCATCAACAAAAATACCTTTACTAAGATCAAGTTTACTAGATTCATCAAAAACAACATTCATAGACTTTTCAACTACCATTGAAATTTTGTTAAAGACTCTATATGCTTTGCTTAAGGTGGAATATCCTAAGAAGATACCTTCTTTGGTTTTTGAATCAAATTTCCCAATTTTATCCTTAGTGTTCAAAATATAGCACTTACATCCAAATAATCTTAGGTATGATACCTTGGGTTTTCTACCATTCCATAGCTCATGGGATGTTTTATTGAGAATGAGTCTTTTAAAAACTCTATTTGCAATATAACATGCAGTGTTAATAGCTTTGACCCAAAAGTAATTTGGTAGAAAATACTCATTGAGCATTGCCCTAGCCATTTCCACCAACGTTTTATTTTTCCTCTCTATAACACCATTTTGTTGTGTTGTTCTAAGAGCTGAAAAATTATGAAAAACTCCATTCTCCAAGCAATAATTTTCAAAAGATTCATTTTGAAATTCCTTTCCATGGTCACTTCTAATAGAAGATATGAAGTAACCTTTTTCATTTTGAACCCTTTTTTGCAAAGCTTTTAAAAGCATCAAATGAATCATTCTTATGAGCTAGAAAAGATACCCAAGTAAAACAAGAGTAGTCATATACAAGGACTAATGCATAATGCTTTCACCTAAGCTAGCACTTCTAGTGGGTCCTACCAAGTCCATATGAATAAGTTGAAGGGGTCTAGTTGAACTTACAACATTTTTGGCTTTGTGAGAGGCATAGTGTTGCTTCCCCATTTGGCATGAACCACATGTCTTATCTTTGGAGAAGTTTAGCTTGGGAAGACCTTTCACTAACTTTCCTTTAGATAGGTTTTGAAGAAGATCCATGCTTGTATGTCCAAGCCTTCTATGCCACAACCAAGCTTCATTGCTTATAAACATAAGACACTTAAAAGATTGGTTAGCCAAATTTTCTAAATCAATTGAGTAGGTATTGTCTTTTCTTTCACTCTTGAAAATAACCTCATCATCTACTAAAATGGTGACTCGGCATTCCCTAGGATCAAAGGTGACTTTGTTACCTTTGTCACACAATTGACTTACATTTAGCAAATTATGTTGTAAGCCATTAACTAAAAGAACATTATCAATTAAAGAGCAACCATTCTTACCAAAGGTTCCAATGCCAATTACCTTACCCTTGGCATTGTTACCAAATGTGACATATCCACCTTCTTTTTCTTTTAATGCCATGAATAGCTTTCTATTTCCAGTCATATGCTTGGAACATCCACTATCCATATGCCAATTACTTGATTTGGTGGCAGCCACACTCCCCTACACAATAAAATGAGTTACCTTTTCTTAGGTACCCAAACATACTTAGATCCTTGGGGGTTAGAAGATTAAGGGTCCTCTAGTTTGAGGTGAGCCTTCCTAATATAGCGATGAATATTAATGTGTCAAAATCTCATGCAATAATGACATCAGAGTTTGGATTTATGAGTCTTTCTCTTATGCATAAATTTAGTATGAGTAGGAGGCCTTCTCATACTTTGGTCATGTGAATACATGCATGAACATGTATGATGAGTAGGAGTAGAGAATTTTTATGAGAATGACCATGCTTTTTATTGTATATATAAGAATGGTGAGCTCTTTGAATCTTGGCTCTAGAGCTTGAGGAAGCCTTCCTTTTGCCCTCAGGCTTAGAAGGCTTAGTGCTAAGAGCACTTTTCTTCCCAATTACCTCTACCCTTGAGGATTTAGGTTCTGAAGGATCTAATAAATATAGTTTGAGAAGATGAGGGGGCTCCATTGAAGCATGGACCATATATAATTAGTGGAGGTCTTTGTGACACAATTAAAGTGTCCAAGGCTTATTTTCCTTTATGGATCTTAGAGATTGAGCTTCTAAGCTCAATTACTTCTCCTTTTAGAGTGTCATTCTCCTTTCTAAGTGAAGCCATAGAAGAAGATGAAATAGAAAGACTATCCACTGATTTTTTGAGCTCATCATTAAATGCTTTCAATTCTCTTACAATGTCATTGTGGGATTTATATTCACCCTCTAGCTTTTGACATTTTATTTTGTAAGATTTCATTTATGACTTGTATTTGTCACATCTCATGGTTAGAGCCTCTAGAAACTCTTCATCAATCTCATCAAATTGAAAATCAGAATTAGAATGAGAAGAAGTACTTACCTCATTTGTAGAGTCTTCTTGTGCCATGAAGCAAATATTGGCAACTTTTCCTTTTTCCTCTCCTTCACTTGAGTTATCATCCCAAGTGGCTGAAAAACTCTTCTTTTTCTCCTTGTCCCATTTCTTCTTCTTTTTCTTCAATTTGGGACACTTATACTTAATGTGGCCTTGCTTGCCATATTCATAGCAAGTGACATCGTTGGATTTCTCTCTTGGACTAGAAGCTGTCTTTTTGAAGCCTTTTCTTTCTTTTCTTTTTTTGATCAACTCTTTTATCCTCCTTGAGAGCATTGCTAGCTCATCTTCTTCCTTGTCACTTTCTTTATCACTTGAGGTAATTTCGACCTCCTTCTCCTTTGTTGAAGACTTAAGAGCTAGGGTTCTTCTTTCTTTTTCTGGTTTATCTCCTTGGCCTCTTAGCTTTTTCATTTGTTCATCCATTTGTAAGGCCAACTCATGAGTCAAGAGTTTGCCTATCAAAACATCTGTTGGCACCTTCCCAATCTCCGGATTGAAATCTTAGATGTTGCACACTCTAGCACTAAATTTATCTAAAGGAAGGGTTTTGAGGATTTTTGTGTTTACCTCATAGTTTGTGAGTGTCCTTCCGAATTTCTTCATGTTTGTGATTATAGATAGGAGCCTATTCGTCATTTCAGTGATGCTTTCATTGTCCTTTATCATGAATAGCTCTCATTTAATTACATACATCTCTAACCGACTTGACTTTAGTATAGTTATGCCTTCATGGTAGTTCTCAAGTGTCTTTCAAATAACATGTGCTGTTTAACAATATTGCACTATTTCAATCTCTTCTCTAGAGAGAAAGCATAGAAGAATGGTCATTGCCCTTTTATTTTTGCCATTTGATCTCCGATGTGCTTCAACCCATTCTTCCCTTGGGATAAGTTCTTTAATTCCATCCACTACCTTAGTGGGTGGCTTCCATTCTTTTACAACCACATCCCAGAGGTCTACCACATCTATGTCAAGATAGATTTCCATTATATACTTCCAATGAGTATAGTTGGTTCCATCAACGTGAGGCTTAAGGTATGAGTGGATTCCCTCTTGTGCCATGATCTTTTGCTCACCAATAAAGGTTTATTTGAGTGTTTAGGCTCTGATACCACTTGTTAGCCACAGGCACTAAGAAGGGAAGGGTGTTGAATTGGTGTGTAAAAATTAAAACAAGAAGGTAAGAAAGAAAATGGATAGAATGGAGACACAGGATTTATAGTGGTTCGGGTATAATTGACCCTACGTCCACTCCTCAATTCTTAAAAATTGGGTGTTCCACTATCTTCTAATGATGTTTTCAAGCTCACACCAAAATTTTACACGTGTTTTGAAGGCTCACACAATAACCTTTACACTTGTATTTTTTAGGCTCACACAATAACTTTTACACTTGTGTTTTTAAGGCTCACACAATAACCTCTCTTAGTGTTTTTATAGGCTCACACTACAACCTTTACAAATGGTGTTTACGCTCACACCAAACAATCACCTAAAGAAGAGGAAAGATTGAGTAGCAAAATTACAAGAGTTTGGGTTACAAATTAATGAATTCTCTTGCATTTACATCTATTTGGTGAGGTATTTGTAGCCTCTACCCACCAAAGAGACGTTGCAATAAAAATGTTAGCAAATCTTTAAAGTATGTTAGACAGGTTTTTGCATTAAATGTTTGTAAGGATTCATTCGCTGTCGCTACTACTCTTTCACGGTCGCGATTTTTCAATTTCCATACGAGAGCCAAAACTTGCGGCGAAAAACCCTATTTGTGTCTAACGGCTAGTCCATGTGTCATCTTCCCATTGGTTCACTAGAAAAATATAGTCATTGCCTTTCACTTGCTCACAAAAGTAGCATCGCGATTCTCCTTGTATAAGCCACAAAATCGTCTACCAAAAATGTTCATCTTGTTATTCATGATTTGCGGTCGCTACCTATAAGTTGCCATCGTGATTTTTGTCTGCCAACAGTCACCTGAGACACTTGTCAAGCTGTGGTTGTGGACTTGATTCCCTCTTGAGTTACTTTGAATTTTGCTATCGCGACTTAGGCGTGACATTTACCATGAATTCGTCTGTGACTTTGGCTCTCCTTTCTTTGAATTGGTCTTGGTAGAGAAGTAGGCCGCGAACCCATCTATCCAATTTGTCAACATACCTTAGTTTAGTTCACAGTCGCGATTTATGAAGTTGCGATCGCGAATTAGGAGGCACTTTGCTTTCTTTAAAGATTAAGAACTTCATCCAACTTCAAATATAGAGACTAACTAAAAACTGCAAAACAACACTTAATTGAATCATTAGAATTGATCAATCTCCTTTGTCAAGATCAAAAGTGGTTTAAGGCTTAGGATTAACCATCCTAGTCCAACAGTTACTAGTTCAACGCTCTTCAGATTGAGTACACTTTCTCCCTTCATTTGTATAAGGTCTCATATCATAATGCTTCTTGGATAGAGTTAGGGCTACATGGACTAGCCACTGCATCTATGATTTCTACATTAATCGAAACTCTCAAACTAATGATGATGCAGACTACATTGCCTAATTGCATGACCTTTAGAGCTATAGGCAATACATTGGCAAATAGTAGACAATGATCTTTCACAGAAAAGGCTATTTTATATTTACTTCTAGTTTAAAAGGATGTATAACTAATTCACTTTAATTATGTAAATGTATTTCCATTTGATATGATGCTTAACACAAATCATTTATATTTTGCACGCTATACGTTAATTAAATGCATAATTTTTGCTTTTCATGTTGGCAAATTAGGTCATCCAATTGTCTTGCTTAATGCCTCTATCTCATTGATCCTTTGCTCATTCATCTTTGCTTATCCATTATCGCCTATCTATTTTGTCAATGGTCCCTTAATGGTTAGTCACACTCTCTCAACTTTTACTCACATTTATTATTTTTTATGCTCTAACTTTACTTAAGCCACTTTTCGGGTTTTTGACTTAACGAGCATGCATATTTTTTTTTCTTTTTCTTTTTTTTATGCCTAACTTTTATCTAAGTTGCACTTTTGGGTTTTCAACTTAGTAGGCTAGTTTCATTTTTCTCGCATCTCACACGAAATACTTCTTCAACCTGCCAAGGTTCACTAGCTCTGTGAATTCATCACCATCTATATTTGCTAATTTCATCGCACCACTTGCATATATCTATTTGACCATGTAGAGGCCTTTCCAGTTTAGTCTAAACTTTCCTTAAGGATCTTGAGTCTGTAATCAAACTACCTTTAACACTAGATCACCAACCTTTATCATGCTTAGCTTGATTTTCTTGTTGAAAGTGCAAGCCATCCTAGCTTGATATAGTTGGATGTGGTATAGGGCCTTCAACCTTTTCTCATATAATAGAGCTAGTTGTTCAAGTCTACTTTTTGTCAATTGGTACTCAAGAATGCAAGATCCGACTAATATCTGTAATGACTTTACTTATAGCTATCTCTATTCCATATACCAGGGAGTGTGGTATCATCCCAATAGATGTCCTTGCCATAGTTCGATAAACCTACAGGGCAAATCATAACTTCTCAAACTAATCCTTATACATTTCAAACATCTTAGCAAGGATATTTTTGACATTCTTATTTCTCACTTCCATTGCTTCTTTGGCTTGTGGCCTATAAAGTGATGACTTATAATGGGTTATGCTGTATTTTTCCAATATGACCTTAACCTTTACCAAGAAATGGACACCATTATCTATGACAACATAGTGTGGCACATCGTAGAGGCAAATGAGGTTTTTCTCAATGAATTATGCCATTTTCTTTACCCCCAACTTACCAAAGGCTTCAACTTCTACCCACTTTAAGAAGTAGTCTACTATTACTATAATATACCAATGCCCCCTTATAAAAGTCAATCTAATCTCTCTGATCATGTTAATACCCCATGATATGAATGGCCAAGGTGAGGTCAGATTTTATAGCTCAATAGGTGATAAATGATTAAGATTACCATGGACCTGATATTCATGGTAGTTTTGGACCTTTCAAATACAGTCACATTCCATAATTGTCCAAACAATATCCTGTTGGCCTAGGCCACTAAGAAGGGGGTTGAATTGTTGTTCAATTACAAAATAAAATAAGGGATAAAGTGTTTAAGAAGTTGAGTAGAAGAAGAGAATAATAGACACAAGAGTTTATAGTGGTTTGGGTGTTAACCAACACTATTTCCAGTCTCCATTCTCTATAATTAGGTGTTTCACTAAACTCAATAGCTGTTTCCAAGCTCACACCAAACATTTACAACTTGTATTTTCTAGGCTCACACAAAAACCTTTTACAAGTGTTTCCAAGGCTCGCACTTAAAACCTCTCACAAGTGTTTTTATGACTCACACTAAAACCTCTTACAAGTATTTTCAAGGCTCACACTAAAGCCTCTTACAATGGTGTTTATTGCTCACAACAAACAATCACTAAAACATAAATAAGAATTGAAAGAATAAGTAGCAAATTTGCAAGAGTTTGGTTACAAATTAATGAATTCTCTTGCATTTACATATGTTTGGTGGAGTATTTATAGGTCTTATCCACCAAAAAGATGTTAGACTAAAACTATCAACAAATCTCAAAGATGTGATAGGCAGATTCAACATTAAATGCTTGTTAGGCTAAAGTCGCGGTCACTACTATCTTTTTGCAGTCGAAAATTTCCAATTCCATAGAGGAACCCTATTTGTGTCTAACGACTAGTCCATGTGTCAGCTTTCCGTTGGTCATCTAGGAAAATATAGTCGTTGTGTTCTAACCACTCTATAAAGTGGCGGTCACAAGATATCAATGCCTTGGGCGCAATTGAGACTGTGAATTCCTCTGTTGGAAGAGAAAACTTCAATTGCTTGAGTTGCGGTCATAAACAAACTTTTGCCCTCACAATTTTTTATCTTCAATGGACACTTGGCAAGCTGTGGTTATGGCTTTGGTTCCCTCCTTTGTCACTATGAAAGTCGCGGTTGCGACTTAGGTGTGACAAAGGCTTTGCCTATTTTAGGTGTATCACGACAGTGAAGTTTTCTGCAAATTCCTCTAACATAGCTCCATTCTTCCTTGTGACTGATTCGCAATCACAATTTTCAATATACTCGCTACGAATTAGAGTGAACAATACAAGGTTGGAGATTTAAACTCCATCCAACTTTTAATGACAAAGTCTAACTTATAATATTCAAAACATCACTTAATGAAAGCATTAGGATTGATCAATCTCTATTGTCAAGATGAAAAGAGATTCATGACTTAGGTTAAATCAACCTAGTCCAACAATTTCTCCCCTTTTGATTTTGACAACTTAGATTGATCCTAAGGCAAATAAATGCATGAGTTTTTGAAGTTGTGAAGTTGGAATTGTAAATTGTTCAATATACACTTAGTATGATAAGTATGACCTCGGAACAAAGTAAAAATTCTAAAAAATTCTAAGTATAATGCTCCCTGTCAACTTATGCTATTATTTTCTCTCCCCATTTGGCAAGATAAAAAAGAAGGTTCATAAGGGAAAAGAACAAATGCATAACTAGTAGATAAGTGTTTATAAGGAGCAAAAATTAATAAGAATTGTTATTATAAAAGTAAATTTTATCAATCACATAAGATAAAAAATTAAGAAAAACATTTTATTCATTTGTAAGCAAGCTATGGGATCAACAAATTTACATAAGTAAAACAAAGAGAAAATGAAAAGAAATCATATTCTAGAAGATTGGAGAGTCATCATCATCTCCAAAAGTTTCTTCTCCTTTTTCATTGTCTCCACCTTCTGCTTTATCTCCTTCCTTAACTTCTTCATTGCCTTCTTCTTCTTGGGTATCTTCAAATTTAGTAAAATTTGGAAGATGGCAAAGAAGAACACCCAATTTTTCTTGCAAATCCACCATGTCACTATGAAGATATGAGAGAAAAAGGAATCGCCTCTTCATCATTCTCATCATCTTGTCCAATTTGCGGTTGATGGTGGCAAAAGATAATTTTGATTTGGGTTTTGGTTAAGGAGGGGGACTGGTAGGGCTCCTTTTTCAAAGATGAGCCTCTTCCTTTTGGAGGCTTAGGAAGTTTCCATTTCCTTAGCCTCAAAAGCACCCAGGGTATAAGCATATGTGTCTTGGTGTATAACTTTGGCATTTATTAAATAGGTGAGGTCAAGAAAATTTTGAGAAGGGAGGAGTTTCTTGGTGACAAATTTTTCATTTTCCTCATCAAATGCCCCTATGAAGTGATAGATGGCTATTATATGTAAAGGAAGAGGGAATTGGCTTTTTGGTTTAATGCTCATATAGATCAATTGATTCATAAGATACCAACTGATTTGGATGGGTTTATTTTTGACAAGGCAGAATAGAAAGGCCAAATCCTTTTGAGACACTTTCTAGTTACCATCACCTCTAACATTTACAAAAAAGGTGATGATACGATAGAGTATCCAAAAGGGTAGGGTTTTTATGTATTTAGCTAGGGAGGTTTTCAGGTCTTGTTGATTTCAATAGAAATTTTTAACCAAAATTCATAATAAATGACGTCAAGAGCAGAGATACTGAAAGGGATATTTTCTCCAACTTAAAGATTGAAAAGGGAGGAAAGTTGTTCAAAGGTAATAAACTATGGATCCCCAAAAATACGAAATACTAACCTGTATTGCCCCGCTCGTGATTCTGCTTTATGACTATGTTGAACCATACACATGAATTCCCTAACGACTTCTTCAAAATTGGGTTCATCCCAAAAGATGAACTCATTCCAGCTCAAGTTCGATAGGAATGCATGAATTTCTGCGTTGATTCCAAGAGTCTCCAACAAAAATGTAGAAGGGGTTTTGTTAGAAAAGGATTATTTTTAAAGACTTAGCTTTGAAGCGCTTTTTCTCCTCCTTTGTGATGCCCTTCATTAGATGAAGTGCTGGAGATGCAGATGGTTGAGCCATAGCTTTACCCTTTTCTGCTCCGAAAATTTTCTTAAGAGCCATGTGAGAAGGTAAAAAGAGTTTGAGAATTTAGGGAGCTTTGGAAAGAGAATTGATTTGGAGTATGATGAAGTGATAAGAATCACTATTTAGGGGGTTTATATAGCCATTGAAAGGGTGTGAAAATGGCTAGAATTAGAGTGATGAAGAGTTGAAAATGGTTGACAGTCAAATCACTTAGTTGTTTGGCAGTTACTCAAATTCTTGTCCGCGAATTCATGAATTGCGAAGCAATTTTTGAAAAATGCGAGTAACGAACAAAAATTCCTTAGGAATACATGCTTCCAATAGTAAAATATTTAAATCTAGACCAAATTTATGATGAAGAGTGATTTTTGCGACCGCGAAATGATGTTTGCCATCCATGTGACATAAACCGTTAATTCGCAACAATGAACAACAATGGATTGCGACTGCGAATTATGAGGCAACAAGGATAAAAAGAAGAATTAAGTTTTTGAAAAATTAAAAGTTGTGATCCACTTATTGATGTTGAATTAATTGCAATACATCACAAAAAACCACAAGACATATTTGAAAGATCAAGTATCAAAAACAATCAATACATATACAATCAACACATAAAATTAAAATTTTACTTTAGAGAGCTTCCATCAAGCATTCCCAGTTCTCTCTTAATAAAGTTTAATCTTTCTTCATTGAGAGGTTTAGTGAAAATATCTACAAGTTGATAATTTATATCAATAAATTCGAATAGAATATCAACCTTTTGGACATGAGCTCTAAGAAAATGGTGTCTAATGTCTATGTATTTACTCCTAGAGTGTTGGATGGGATTCTTAGGAAGATTGATAGCACTAGTGTTATCACATTTAATGGGAATGTGATCAATCACTTTGCCAAAATCCTTTAATTATTGTTTCATCCAAAAGACTTAGGTATAATTATCACATTTAATGCGAATGTGATCAATCACTTTGTCAAAATCCTTTAATTATTATTTCATCCAAAAGACTTAGGTACAACAACAACCCGCAACTGCTTACTCGGCTTCAGCGGTGTATAAGGCAACCAAAACTTGCTTTCTGCTAAACCAGGATACTAGACATTCTCCTATAAATTGGCAAGTTCCAGAAGTGTTCTTTATACCTAAAAGACTACCTCTATAATCCTCATCTGAATAACCTATGAGACTAAAGATGAGTCCCTAGGATACCATAAACCTAAGTTTAATGTGCCATGCAAATATTTGAAAGTTCTTTTAACAACATTTAATTGTGATTCTTTAGGAGAGTATTAGAACCTAGCACACATGCATACACTAAACATAATATCAGGCCTAGAAACAGTTCAATGAAGTAGAGATTCGATCATACCTGGATATCTCTTTTCATCTACCGTCTTACCCTATTCATCTTTGTCCAACTTGATGGTACCACTCATAGGGGGTTTTTTGTACTTTGCAACTATCCATGCCAAACTTCTTGAGTATCTCCTTTATGTATTTCGCTTGGTTGATGAAGATCCCTTCTTTGGTTTGCTTGATTTGTAGACCAAGAAAGAGCTCGAGCTCTACCATCATGCTCATTTTGAATTTTCTAGTCATACACTTAGCAAAATCCTCATAAAGAGATTCATTAATAGCACCAAAAATGATATCATCAATATAAATTTATACAATAAGTGTATCATGCTTGTGCCTTTTAACAAACAATGTAGTGTCCACTTTTCCTTTTTCAAAATAAATGAACTAAGCCTTTTATACCAAACTCTTAGAGTTTGTTTTAATCCATACAAGGCTCTATTCAATTTAAAAACATGATTAGGAAAATTATGAGACTCAAAACCAAAACGTTGTTCAACATAGACTTCCTCCTCAATTACTCCATTTAAAAATGTACTTTTTACATCCATTTGAAAGAGTTTAAAATTCATATGGCATGCAAAAGATAAAAGAATCCTAATGGCCTCTAATCTTGCTATGAGAACATATGTTTCATCATAATTTATGCCTTCCTCTTAGTTGTAACCCTTAACAACCAATCTAGCTTTGTTTCGAGTGATGAAACCTTGCTTATCTAACTTGTTCCTAAACATCGATTTGCAACCTATGATTGGGTGTTCTTTAGGCCTAGGGACAAGTTCTCATACCTTGTTTCTCTTAAATTGGTTAAGTTCCTCTTGCATAGCAATCACCCAACTTTCATCATTAAGAGTCTTATCAATGGATTTTGGGTCAAGTTGAGAAACAAAAGCATGATTATTATCTAAAAGATTAAGTTGAGATCTAGTACTTACACCTTAGAGGTATCAACAATAATTAAATCTTTAGGGTGATCCTTGGAGAATCTCCAATCCTTGGGTAGATCTTGACTTGGCTCAACTTCTTGTTGATGTTGTGGTTCCTCTTCTACTCTTGATGATTCACCTTCTTTCTTATCTTTATCCTTTTTTCTTATAGTGTCTTCTAACTCTAATTTTTCAAGGTCACCTATAAGATCATCAATAAAAATATAGTCTTCCATTGGTGGTTGTCAAGTGCCATGCAAATGTAGTCCCTCAACAATGAGGCAGAGATCGATGACTAGTAGAAGAGTGAAGCAAACAATAAGATCTAATGCGAATGTTTTTAGAATGCATCATAAACCATATATACTATTCCAACCAGTTATGCTTTATTGTAAACTTTAGTTCTATTCAATTAACACATTATGTTAGTTATTAATATTAGTGTAGTTGCTTTTTCCTTTTGTTATTTCCAATAATTTTTTTCATATTCTACTTGGCCTGATATTGCCTTTATGGTGAATTGAACAGTAACAAATTTCATAATGTCATCATGTATAATTATCTGATCTAATAATGAATAAAAGCTACTTCCTCTATCCTAAATTTTCAATCAACTTTTTTTTACACAAATATTAAGAAAATGTAGGTAATATGATTAAATTAGTTAACTTTATATACTTTTCTAAATATACCCGCACATTCACATTAAAATAAATAGTGATAAATATTATTGGAATTGTTCATTGTTAATGTAAAATTAAAGATAATTAATATTGCAAAGTGGGCTAATACAAACTAAATAAATGAATTTAGCAAACCTGCAAATATCAAGACCGGGCCTACTTACAAGGTCATGATAATACGAATGGAGGACTATGAATGGTCTTCAAATTATAGCTTAGTAATGTTATCTTGAAGGATGACTTTGGTTATCTTAATTGTTAGTCATAGTAATATGAATAATTTTCTAATTTTAGCTTAGTAATGGTTAGATTTTTTTTATTCTCCAAATATACTTATAATGTCAAAATTTAATTTTGTTTAATTTTTCAGCAAGTGCATTAAATATTTGATATTTATAAATTTTTTATAACAATGCATTAAGCAAGGGATAATGGATAACTAGTAAAATAACTATAGTCTAAAAAATAAAAAAGTGGACTATATTTTGAGATGGACAAAAAAGGAAATCTAGGCCAAAATTTTGGACGAAAGGAGTATGATGTAATTAGTTGTACCTTTTTCTAGTATGACGTAATCAACTGTATCTTTTCTTATATTATATAATAGTGAATAATAATTTTTATCTAATCAATTAGTGAATTATTAATTGTGGCATGATACTATTCTAACGTAATTGGAGTGCCTTTAGATTTTCAAAAAATTTAGACATAGACAACTATTAACTAGATTCTAGGTTTATTAGGTCGATGGACATTGGGAAGACTTATGGGTGTGTTCAGCATGGCATGTGGTTGCCCTTTTTTGTTCTAAAGAATTATGTTTTAATTCATTCTAGTTAGTGTAACCAAAATGTTGTAACTAAAGTGCATAACACGTATAAATTAGAACACGAGGCGTGTCATAGTTGGATTTAAGTTTTATTAGGAATTAAATACTTCTTTCAAATTCGTTCAATCTGGTCAATCAAATATTTGGCACGATTTGTGAAGCGTCTTAATAGCATAAGGAAGATAAACCATATCGTGTAACAATTGCTTCGACTGTGTGGTGATTCACTCACATTAAACGCAATGGTGCTGATAGCTTAAACTGTATCCAATTGTGAAAGAGTAGTGGTATATATTATGAACTTGCAATCACAGTATCTATTACAACATATACATAAAATATAATAGAACTACAATTTATATGACAATAAGGCTGCAAACAACATTTTAATACTAAAATTACTTAATGATTTGTAATTGTAATTTGGCACCAATGTATCATGGTATAGACAGTTTGAATCACCATATGAAGTGCTTTTTGTATAAAATTTTATTTTGATTGAACAATACAATTATCATTGTATGCAGTATTTATATAATTATGTTTTTTTTCCAATTTGGTTGCTATCATAATGTTTTATAGAAATATTGTCATTTCCCTTATTAAAACTATAATGGGCCATGATTAAGCTGATAGAGGTTGTTTGATAACCATCGGTTGGTGTATACTTACACTATGTTTCAAAAATTATTTAGGAAGGAAAAAAATTAAGAGATAATTGAAATAATAATTTTGTTCCTTCATTTTTCCTCCTCACGTTTGGATAAAAAAGATAGGATAGAAATATATATTTAATTTTCTTTGTTTGGATAGTAAATATGAAAGGGTAGAAAATTATTATCTTTATTTTCCCTCCTTGATGATTTGTTTGGCATGCTACTTTTTACAGCTAACAAAGGGCATGAAGCTAGAACATACATTTTCGAAATTTTGTCATTGACAGTTGGAAATGGTTTATATGAAATGGGTTCATCTTTGTTATGAGGCTTGCAGGATCGCCACTTAATGCTTGTGGCTCCAAAATACCTTGCTGATGTGGCCAACTGTTTGAGGTGGCTGTGGATTTGGGATAGATGTGATTTAGATAACAATGAATATGCAGATTGTTGTGTGCAACAAATTGAGAACGTGTAAGTGCAACGTTACGTGAGCTAACGTCAAACTAATGTAGCATGCCACATAGAGCGCAAATGAATAAAAAAAAACATCATACAACATCAACTGCCTTGTAGCGTCATCCAACTCCTACTCTCTCTCTCTCTCTCTCTCTCTCTCTCTCTCTCTCTATATATATATATATATATATATATATATATCACTTAACAAATTATTCACACATAATATATAGATTTATTTTGTATATAGTGTCTAAAATTTAATTATCACATATTGGGAGTAAATGTAGGTTCACATTTCCAATGTTGCATAACTATAACAAAGATATGTTGATTTTTTTATAACAATTACGTTTTAGCTAGTGTATGCATACATAAAAAGGTAGTAAATATTTGCAATTGAAATAATTTTTTTACTTTGAAAATAGTATTATTTCGTACGTTTTTGCATGTGAATTAAGAACATATATTAATTCACCTTTACAGTATATAATATTATAAATTATTAACATAGAGTTTAATCTACTAAATGCTATTCTAATATATATGCCCAAATATATTTATATTACCTACGTATATATTGAATGTCAGACAAACCAAAAACAAAGGCTATGTTATATAGAATAAAGTCATTTTGTCACATAAAACGTTTTGTTTAGTTGTAAATAATGCCTAATTTGTAATGTCTAGTCTAATGCAATCATCTTCGTTAAAATCTTCTTTATGCTTATTGTATAAATCATCAAACTCTTCCTTATCATTGTTCTTAACATCATCATAATTCCATAATGTGTTATCATCATTAACATTAGTTGCCAACATTGTTCAATAATTTCAATTCACTTTTTATTACTTGCCTTTGCTATTGTAGGAGATACAAATTTGTTGTCCCTAGGCACCAAGAAGGGGGGTTGAATTGGTAGAAAAAAATTTTAAAACAGAGATGAAGAGAAGAGGAAAGAACAATGAAGACACAAGGATTTTATAGTGGTTCGGGCAAAACTAACCCTACGTCCACTCCCCAATCATTCAATTGGGTATTTCACTAAATCAATGGTGTTTTCAAGCTCACACCCAACTTATTACAACTTGTGTTTTAATGGCT
>CATIWR010281559.1:0-19438 GCA_949677035.1 Omphalea diandra
ACTTATCTGTTATTAAGGTTAGAGTTAGGGTTTTATGCTATTGCTTTTTACGGTTACTATATTTACCCATTAGAAAGTTCGACGTCAATGGTAGCTAGAGTTTGTTCTGACGACAACAGCTTGCAGCCATTCATGTATATCACACTACGGTGTAGCTTTTGTCTCTATTCCTTTTTTTTTTTTTTTTTCAACAGGTATTCAATATTCATCTATTTGATAATGTAGCTACTTCTTACAATCATTAATGGTTGATCTTCAAAGTCTATTATGGTCACTCTCATCCTCATTGCTTTCGTTCTGTCTTCTTGCCTTGGTATTGATCATGAAAGAAGTTATGGTAACTAGAGCCATCTCCAACTCTTTCTACAATTTTTTTGAATTTGTGACAAGTTTGAAAATCTTAATATGTTTTTGGATGAACAAATAAATAAAAATAAAATTTTTGATTTTGGTTAAAATTTTTATGTCTTGTAGGTGCTAGCCCCATGTGACTTGGTATGCCACAACCGAATTCTAAATTTGGTGCATCAAAGGTGCAGTGTCCTCACTGCGTTTATTGTAGACTCCCTCCAACTCAAAGATCCTTTTGTAAGTGTTGTAATTTTCCTAATAATGGGTCTCCATGAAATTACCCACCCACCTATTTAGGTGCTTTTGGGATGTACAACATTATCAAATTGTGATGAATAAAAGAGCACCATGTAGTTTGTTACTCAATCTCCTCAATAAGATTTTCCTTCACGAAAAGTTAATTTTTTCAATCCAAGATTCCATTGAAAAAAAAAAACACGAATAAATTTTATTACTCTAGTCAATTAGGAGGAGGGTGTTCTATCCAAATACTTACATATGTGTGCTTAAGTGACGTGTTAGTGGCATACAGAATTGGTTCCACTTATGATCATTATCGTGTGTCACAAAATGAATTTTTGTAATATCCAAATACTTACATGTGTCACAAAATAAAATTTTGTAATATTCAAGTCACTCATGGTCTGGCATACAAAATTGCTTCGCATCTTGATCTTTATCATTTATCAACTTAATTAGGTGTTGGCAATATGTTTCAACTAGAAAATTGGAAAACATAATTAGGTGTTGGCAATACAGTTATTTAATAATCAATATTAGTAAGAAGTAACTACATTATCAAGCAGATGAATGCCGAATACCTATTGAAAAAAAAAAAAAGACGAATCTAAAAGCAACACTATAGTGTATTGCTATGTAATAAGATAGTTTAGTTGCAGAATGACAAATTGGAATTCCTCAAACTTGAACTTGACTTTGTTAATTAATAAATAAGATTATAATTTATTAATAATTCTATGAACAAAGAAATAAATGAAAATAAGAATAACACGAAACTAGCTGAATCTATTTTGTCATTATGTTAATCTTATTTATTAATAATTTTATAAATAAATTAATCATAATTTATTAATTTATTTTATAGTGTACAAGTGTACTTAAATTAATCTTATTCATTAAAAACTTTACATGTATGTCTATATGTAGCCAACAATGTTTTTTGCTTTAAAGATGACCATTTCATTTTGATTTATCATATTGGTTTTAATATATTATAGGTTTGTTGTTTCCTACTTAGAAAAACATATAGTTTCACATCCATTTGACTCAGTTTATGAGTAGAATATGTGATTATTTGAATTCTTGCTATGTAAAAGCATAATACAGCTTTTCTGCATTTTGTTATTTGGGTCTACTAGTGATTCTTTTTTTCCCAATGAAGCGTGAAACTTAATAAAGTGTAGCGTGTGTATTCCTTTTTTTTTTTTTTTTTTAATTTCTATATTTGTGGTAATTGAAATGAGTTCCATATAATGTGTTTGTCTTTGTGAGGTGATACTAAAACTGGAGAAGTCAAGGTAAATTATTTGGTCTAGTATCAACTGAGTTAAAGAAAATGTAAATTATTATATACTTTCTTTTTTGTGGTTTTGCAAATTGTCATTTTTTTATATGAGGCATGTACAGTTAAGTGATTGACTATCTTGGTGGTTTTAGATTTTTAAAGGGAATAATGAATGATGTTTATTTGTTCCTTTATCTTTCTTTGACCATTAACATAAAATTCTACATTTATGAACTGATGTTGTGACAATTTATGCATATTTAAACATCTAATTATATTTGTCTGAAGTTCTAAACTTTAAATTTTGTTTGTGAAAGTTTTAATTGCTTCTCATATGAATGTATATTATTTTGTAAAATTGAAGCTACAATAAGCTTCACAAAGGAACTCAATTACCTAATTCAAAGTGAAATGCCTATACATAAAATATCATCATTCTATTGTTGTTTCGCTGTTTTTTGCAGAATAACTTATTATGGATGGGAGAAATCGCATTCCGTGTGAGGACTACAATGACCAGTGTGGTTCTCTCTTGACAGACCTTTCATTCGTGGCCCTCTTTTATCACATCCACACCCAACTCTATCTCCTCACCCTACTTTGTCAGACAATAAACTTGAAAGGCAGGATGCTGAAATTTGTGGGGGCTCATGATGGGTAATCCTTAGCTCATGGAGGAGCGAATGGCTCTGCTGCAAGAGGATTGAAGTTATTATTCCTTTATTTTTGTTATCATGGCTCTACAACAATGTTTCTTGCTTTAAAATGACCACTTGCTATTTATTATTCCTTTATTGATTTAATTTGTATTATTTTATAATTATTGGTATTTCTATCTTCTCCCCATTTTTTGAGTTCCTTTATTTTATATTTTCTTTTACAATTTAGGTTGCTCTCTCTTTGATTTTGGCTTCTGATATTTGGATTTTTTTAGTTAGAAATAAGGCAAAATCTTTTGTATTTCCCTTTCTTTTTGGTTTTTTCTATAATTTTATAATTTAATTATTGCATTATATTTAAAAAAAAAAAAAAAGAGAGGAAGGAAATTAAATTGAAATGGAGGTAAAAGAAAAAGGAAATGAATGCAATTCATAAAATACAAAACAGATATTACCCTCTGCACGTAATAATAATAATATTATTATTAGGGGAACTTTTCTTTGGCTGCGGCGCCCACAAACACCATCTCCACCAATCACAACTCAACACCTTTGACTTCTTTTTAATTTTTTTTTCTTTTTCCTTTTCACTCGTTCCTCTTCTCTTCTCTGTTTCTCCTCTGCTTATTCCTGTTACATAGATCCTCCTTTTCTCTTTATCGTTCGCATTAGCTAGTAGTAATAAAGGAGCCGGCTTATTTGTATTCACTAGTTCCTTTTCACTCACTGTTTTTGCCTTTTTTTTTTTCTTCTTTTTCTTTTTGGGGAGTTTTGGCCTTTAGCCCAAAGGGAACAAAAGCATAAATTGCTTGCCACTTCTGCCACTTGAAAAATCCCTATGTTTTTCTCATTGGGTCTTTCTCCTTGTCATGGTTTTTTGCATTTCTCTTTTCTTTCCTTTTCTTTTTTCATAAAGAAAGAAGCATAAGCATAGACTTGAATTCAATCTTGAAGTCATAAAATTTATGGCTCAGTTTTGCTTTCTTTGTGGAATTTGAAGTCTGGTTTTCTTTACTTCTTTCTTTCTACAACTGTTGTTGATTTCTTGGATCAATTATTGAATCATAATCTAGGGTTTTTCTTCATTAGAATAAATAATTAAGATCTGCTTCTTTTCTTTTAATCTTATTGCTTCTTGAATTCTCCTTGGGTCTTGGAAAGTTGGGTCATTTTCATATTCCTCAATTTGTGCTTGTGTAAAGAAAAAGAAAGTTCACTCAGATTCTTTACAAAAAAAAAAAAAAAAAAAGCTTCTTGATTTGATCACTCATCTTTGGCCATAAAATTCTCCACTTCTTTCTGCTTCTGCTGCATTTCCCATCTGTATTTCTTTCTCTCTCTTTGAATTCAAAGAGAGAGAAAAGAAATATAAAAGCTTCTCTCTTTATTGTATAAAATTATATGTATCCTACACTACTATTTGCTTCTTCTTCTACTATTGTACAGTGTTTTTGTAAACTATGAATAGGGGAATTGAAATCCTCTCTCCAGCTTCTTATCTTGAGAATTCTAACTGGTTGTTTCCAGAAAGCAGGGGTACAAGATGGACCCCTGAAGAGAACAAGCGGTTTGAGAGTGCTCTTGCTTTATTTAATGAAGATGAGCCTGATCGATGGCACAAAGTAGCAGCCATGATCCCAGGTAAAACGGTAGGTGATGTAATCAAACAGTATAGAGAATTGGAGGAAGATGTTAATGATATTGAGGCAGGCCTCATCCCAATTCCTGGTTATAGTAGTGATTCTTTTACATTGGATTGGGTTAATAATAGTATTAATCAGGGATATGATGGCTTCAAACATTTCTATACTCCTGGTGGCAAGAGAACTAGCGCAACGCGGGCTTCTGAGCAGGAAAGGAAGAAAGGAGTTCCGTGGACTGAGGACGAGCACAGGTAAGTTAGTTATTAATGTGTCTATAATGCCACATTTTAGTCGAGCAATAGTGAAAGCTAATCATCTTTGGTTGGATATTCACGTCTTGGTTTTGCTTGGTATTTAGAATTGAAATCCGTAAGCTAGATCTTGTAAAGCAGAATGATAGTTAGGGAATTTAAAGTTTGGTTTGTTATTGCTGTCTTTTTCATGTACTCATATGGATGTGTAGCTTTCATGTCTTTTGATGTGTTGTGTGAAAATTTGCAGGCAATTTTTGATGGGTCTTCAAAAGTATGGTAAAGGGGATTGGAGAAATATATCTAGAAATTTTGTGACTACTAGGACACCAACTCAGGTGGCTAGCCATGCTCAGAAGTATTTTATTAGGCAGAGCACTGGAGGGAAGGATAAGAGGAGATCCAGCATCCATGATATCACTACTGTCAATCTACCAGATACCAAGTTGCCATCATCAGACGATAGAAAATCATTATCTCCAGATCACTCTACCACTAGTCTACAATCACATCCGCAGCTAAAAGCGGCTGGCGTGGCCAAAGAATTATTAGACTGGAAACCAAAAAATGAAGGAGGAGCAGCAGCAGGGGCTGTTTTCAACCCAGAAAATGGCAATTTGTTGATGCCATCTCTTTGTGGAATATCATCATATGGACCAAAAATTCAGGAGCAGAATCTGCTTAGGGGAACACTGCCAGGATATCAATTTGGACCATACAATTTGATTTTCCAGATGCCATCGATGCAGCATCAGTAATCTTGGAGGATTTAGAGTTGCCAAGGTATTGAGACTAGCTATGTTATTCAAGTGTCGTTGGATAGTTTCACTTTGCCTATGCCATATCATGGATCTATGTGAATATGTTCAATCAAGATTCAGGACTCATGTTAGTCCATAGTTATTAGACCTATTTTTTCCCCCTTACAGAATTATGATTTAGTTTATGTTGTGATTCCACATTCATATCTGGATCATTGAACCTAAATGAAAGCTTATTTATGTGAAGCTACTGTTTTGATTGATTGTTAATGTCTGCTTGTTGTATATAGTTATTGATTCCGTTTGCAAGGCTATGTCAGTTTGAACTTGACGGTTTGTGCAAATTGATCTAGAGGATGTAAAAGTCAAGACAAGATGATACCCTCTTCAATTATTGAGTCAGTAGCATCAAGTACATGCAGCTTCCTTGTCCACATATGATGAATCAAATAAAGCATCAATGCAATTTAGAATGTGATTTATAATCTTCTTATATATTTGATTGAATCAAGTATTGTACTTATGGAGAGAGAATTGACACAATTTGTGCTCTAGTCATCTCCTTATATAACTCATGTACAGTTGATTTAAGATAATACACTATGCCATTAGATGCTTAGTCCTAGCTTTGCTTGGTCATGAAGTGTTCCTCTCTCTCTCTCTCTCTCTCTCTCTTCTTAATCACATAATTTAATCTTCTTGTTCCTCCTATGCCTATTCAACATAATGTCTAACATTCGATTCGATTAGTTGACTCAATTTGACAATGGAATCTTGACTTAAGCTTGAGACTAAGGGCCGCTAAACCAAGCATCTCATGCTTCATTCTATCTTCTTTTCTCTTTGTTCTGTTTCATGAGGATGACAGTGTTCTTTTTCACTTTGTTCTCTAATCTAAGCTTGCAAACTATGGTGGAAGGATCCTTTAGGGCGTTTTAGTGACGAAATAAATGGAATAGTTCCCGTAATTAATAGTTTTATTTTGTCTTTAAGATATCTTCCAAACCTGAGGACAATTGTGCCCAAATGACACCTTTAACTGGTCACCAATAGATGGATTCAAGGTTTTCTGATCCTAACTAGTAGCTTTTACACGACGAATTCTCTAGTGACAAGTGCTTGCCTTATGACCTTGTTCGCTAAAAGAGAATCTAAATTATTCTCTAGATAGTGGTGGGATTTCGAAGCTCTTTGTTAAATGAAATCCAAGATTATTTAAATTTTACCCTCAGCTCCAAAAAGGTCTTGAAGATTCTCCTGTTTCTGTTGGTGACATTTTGTCACCTTCATTTTCATGAAAGTAGTTCATAGCTAGAATCTTCAATATAACTATGTAGGTAGTGGAATATGTGATGTAATAACCAAAAGATCAATATAACATTATCTATGAAAGTTAAAGAAGTTCAACAGAAATTGAAAACTTTTTACTCTTTAATAGAGGAAAAAGTTTGTTCTAGATGCTTAACAAGTGTTGTTCAATCTTATTTCAGAGGCATTCCAGGAAATTCATACATTTGAACTTGTTTTATCTTCTAATTTTCATTACACAGGATGATTATAATAATGGCTTATATCTGTGTTGCATTTCAGAGCATGTTGGACAGTTCTGTCCACCATCCTTCTAATTGGACTTGCCACCATCTCCTTTCTCTAAGATCAACACAGTTTCACGTAATCATATTGCTCATGAAATTATCAAATCTTCATTATGAGTCCAGATCCCACAAATACAGCATGGAAAACTTCATTTACGTGTTGCTGTTGGTATTTTTTTTCATAACCCTTTCTTCTTGTCCTGCTTGTCCCCTTGCTTTTGTTGTTGTTGTTGCTGGTAATTGTTGGCACTAACATTGCTGTTGTTTATGCAAAGATTCATGAAAAAAAGGCTAGTGCCCCATTACATTGCTTGCACATATTATTCATGGTCCCCCCACTAGACAAACAATTCAAGGCAACATGAGCAATATAAAGTCTCTGAGACTTTTCCTCAGTAAATGACAAAACTGCCCAACTCTTCTTTTACAAAATGAGCAACTTTTCTGCAAGTTGCATAAGAGAGCATTTTTGGCTGCTTTATTCTGGCTTTTTTTTTTTTTTTTTTTGTGGTCACCCCTGGTTTTGATTTTAAACCACACAGCCCAGCCTTTCCCCCAAAACATTACATAGACTTCTTTCTTTGTTTAACGAATTTTATGTCCTGTAGAAACACAATTTAAGGCATAGTAAGGAGGAAATTTTCAGTTTTATGAATCAATTAGGCGCCTGAAAGGGTTTGAACTTATTATTTCACAGTTTTAGAGATGGCTCTTTATCACTGTGCCACAACAGAAGCTTAGTGGTAAAAAAAAAAAAAAAAAAACGAAGAAAGTTCATTGAACAGAACATACGGAGCTTCCCTTTTAAATTTTTCTGCAGTGCATCATCATATACCCCCCATGGAATACATATAATATATCCTATGGATTCTTCTGATGCATATAGCAGATAAAAGAAAAAAAAAGTGGCAATGAAAGAAGACAGAAGGTGCAACATTATTTTTTTGAAATTTGCATACAAACAGATGAAACAAATTTAACATATGCACTGCATAACATACAACAAAGACATTATTATGCAAACATAAAATGATGGGCAGCTGCATCAGCAATAATGTGTCTTTTAAGAACCATAAAAAGTGGTTGGGAAAGAGCAATGCATACTATAGCCAATAATATACACAGTTATATTCATAACATGAGATTCCTTGTCATGCCTTCCCCTTGGGATACAAGTTAAAATAAACTACTGTTGCCAACTGCAGTCTCTTGAAAGATTTATTTTATTTTATTTTTTCCTTAGAAGCTCTTCTAAGCATGGTAAACATTAATGGAGTTTTACATTTCTTTACACTCCATTAGAAATAGATATCCTTTTGCACACATATTCCAATCCATCCTGCAACTATCCAAAAAGTACATTACTGCACTCAAAAAACCATGATAAAATAAAGCAAATTAGCTCACAATAAAACAATTGAATTTGGTAAATGACTAGGTATTTCATTGTAGTTAATATCAGTTAGTATCATATTTTATTCCTGCAGGTAGGTATTATTCCTGTATAATATTAATACCCATTATTGTAACTTGACATTTGTACAAACCCGTATTGGATAAATTTTGTGCAGCCAATATAATGAACTTTAGACATAAAGCTATAAATGGTGAAAAGGAATGAAAGCTACTATTTTCATTCCTTTTTCCTGCCATCAATTATTTAAAAGCAAAGTGCGAAAAGACGGAATAACCACGAAAAGGTGGCAAGTTCAGTGTTTTTATTGGTTTGTCCTAAAATGATTCCACTTATTATATTGCAATTTGCAAATGCCAATCAACTGATATAATGGCTTGTTGACATGACATTATTAATATGACATGAACGGAGTATATATGTGCTCAGAATTTTACCTGTTGGACTGAAGGAAGAGGTCGGGTTCAAATCTCAGTCTTTTGTCATAGTGCTCTTCATATCTTCTGTAAACCCAGTAATTATTCCAAGTCTTGAAGTCCATTTAGTAGTATTGATAATAGAAGTAAAACTGATGCAGCTGTTTAATGGGTAGGCAACCAATAACTTATTGCAAGTTGCAAAACAAAATTTGTCATCTAACGATGAAGCGTGCACCATAATGAGCCCATTGATGTTTGTTGAGTCCAAGATTCTGGGTCAACACACCATGATTTTCACTCAGGAGTCAAGTATGAAATCATTTCTCTAGATTTGCAATTCGTAGAGATGCCTTAGTGAGGAGCATAGTATACAAAATTTCTTTGCATATGATGATTTATACACATTGGTTCCGACTCTAGTAAGAGTTCTTGCCTTGTGGAGAAAATTGACCATTTTAAAGTTAATCAATTGACAAATTGTTAAATAGAGGTTAATCTATGTGATTTAACCTTATCTAAGGACAAATAGACCAGGATTCAATTGGCTATTCGTAGCAAAGGACTTGCGAGACTTCTCAGGAAGCAATTAAAGAGACTCATATTTATAAAAACACCATATTCTTTATGTTAATTGGAGCTAATTAACACATTCGATAAATTTATCATTGGACTGCCAGATAAATTTATCATTTGATCACATGAACTTTTAACTTTAATTTTGACATTATTATGTGAGATAATGTTTTTCTTTATTTACAGTGTTCTATTGTCACTGTTTAGAGAGCTAATAGTGTGAGGTAATTCTTAAGATCATTATTTGAAGAGCTAATGTGTATAATACCAGTCGACATTGCCATTGGTATTTCACATATCTAATGTGTATAAAGAGACCAGTGAAGGGGTTTTCAATTCAGCATCAGCTGGAATTTTAATATACATATGGCACTAGTGGATCTTCTGGCTGCTGATTTTATGAATCCAAAAATACGAGCCAATGGAAAACTTCAATGTGGAGTTAATTTGTTCCTTCTCGTTGGAGCTGGTTGTATGTCTGTCTTGGCCAAATGGGCCTAAACGCTCCCAAATTTGTAATACGCAAGTAAAGCTGAGTATAAAATATGCTACCTTTTTTTTTTATTATTAAATAATGATAGGTGTAGCTGCGGGTGATGAAAACACTAAAATCAAATAATGGGTCACAAGGAACAAGAATAGACAATCAAATAGTGTGCCACAAGGAGAGATACACATATACTCAACTTTATTACCAAACAATTAGTGCGTCCAAGGTTATATATGATGATGAATCTAAAGCTAAAGCAATTGATATGTGCCATTCAGATGCATCATATTGGAATCTGGAGCCTTTTGCCGCTCTTGATGTTAAATCAGGAAGACTTAAAACAATTTATCAGTTTCTTAATAGCGATACCATTATGGGTTCCCTAACTAATCGAAGACCTCGTGACAGATATAACAGTGTTGTTGCGACTATAGTATGTTTGATTTTTTTTTTTTTATTAAATATAAAATTTGTTCGTTTTATATTCAGTTTTTATATATTTTTTTTTATCAAATTCTGTATCATTTTCATTTATCTTTTATATGTTAAAAAAATTGTAACAAGTTAAATACAATTTTGATAGTAACAGTAATCATACTAAAATGTGTTTAGATAATTATTTAAGTACAAAATTTCTTTCCTTTAGAGACAAAATTTATTCATTTTCTATGCAAAATTTAAATAAATTTTGTATGTACAGAATTTGAAAATTTTTTATATATACACGATTTTTTAATTTAGCTTACAAAATTTGTTCAAGTTTTGTATACATTTGAGCATATTCTGCTTCTTATTTGTTTGAAAAGAAAACTGTAGCACCCCAATTATTTGAAAAAAAACTATAACATTCAAGATACTTAAATATTTTATTCATTTTTTGTACAAAATTTCTATATAAAAAAACTATAGTATTTAAGACATTCAAATATTTTGTTCATTTTATACACAGAATTTCTATACAAAAAGAAAAAAACTGTAGTTTCTAAACACCCAAATATTTTATTCATTTTTAGAATAAAATTTTAAAAAATATTTGAACTATTTTAGTTATGAAAAAAAAAAAATTATTGCATCCAAGGTCAAGGCCAAACTTGACCTTGAATGAGACACAGACGTGACACAAATGTATGGCGCCACCTACACTTTTCTCTTCTTTTTGGTATGGAGATGTGGATTTTAACATTGGCCAAGTTGTAGCACGGCTCAAGTGTTTATTCCTAAGTGTGCGATTATGTTAACTTCCTTTTGTCTATTACTGCTGTTATTTAATAAGATATATTAACATTTATGGTAAATATATATATATAATTAATTTCAATTTTAAATTTAATTTTAAAAGAGTATTTGTTATTTGTTTAATTATATTAGTGTGCGCACTTTGTCAAACAATTTTAAACTGAATGCTCACTTCTAAGTACTTTTACTATCTTTTTTATTTTTTTATTTTTTTATTAGAGTTACCAAACTTCAATTTCGGGTGGACTTGCAACATATATTGAAGAATCTGCTAAGTTAAAGTTACGAAATCTTGAATGAAAACAAATATTCGTGTTTATATTAATTATTAAACAATTGATCAGAGTTCTATTTCTATAAATTTATATAATTATTATGAAATAATGAATATGTTAATCTTATTTTGTGAACTTCTCATTTAAAAATGATCAAGTACCTAAAATTCTCTTTAAAATTTTATGGTGTAGTAAAACTAATTTATAACAGTTTTTTAAAATTTATTTTTACAATCCATATGTATTAAAGAATATACTTTTTCATTGTAGACCTTCCCCCATAAATATATATATATAAAAGTTTTTTAATAATTACGTTTTCATAAATGGTTACTATTTTTATAATTGAATAATAAATACTTATAATTTTCAATGTACACATTAATTATAAGCCAAAATAATTGGAATCGTTAGAGTTTAATTTAAAGGCTGAAAATAAAGTAAATATAGATGAATAAAAATTGCAGTAACAATTGAAATATCAATTTTACATATATATATATATATATATATATATTCCGTAGGTGACGGTGTTTCAATTCTTATTTATCAATTTTTCTTTTTCATACAAATCCTATTTTAATCGTATTTTCATATGAAAAAAGAGGCTTTTCATTAGATTAAAATATCTAACATATAGATATTATAATATTTTATTAATTACGAAATAAAATAATACTTATAATAAAAATTTTAATTTAATATTATAACTTTATTATTATGATAATATTTATGACAAATATTTATACAATATTTTATTATAATATTTAATATTATATATTCTCATTATTATAATATATATTATTATTATAACTCCATTGCCCTGCAATTAGGGAGTTTATCCGGACAGTGGCTTGTCTTTAGAGTGCATGAAGATAAATTGAGTAGAGAGAGAATGGCAGATAGTGAAACGAAAGTGAGAAAGGAACGTTCAGTTGTGTATTTTTGGAAAAATAAGTGTCCGTCAGCTTTCAAGTGATGTCTATGTTAAATAATTATTTCACTGTTATAATTTTCTGTTTAAAAATAATTGATTAATCTGTGTCAATTAAAAATGGCCTATTAAAGTGGGATGGACGAAGTAATTGATTAAGTGCATTAGTGATAATTTTTTTGTTAGTTCCAATCTGATGGGCAATAGAGACTGTAGAAAGACCAAAAGTTGCTGCGACCGATGCCGCAGTTGCTGCGAATAATTATTAGCACCACCCCTTTTTGGCCAACTATAGATGGCCAAAGCAAGCACCAAAACTTCATAAAGTGATACACAATGCAAGATTCAGTAATCATTGGTACAGAATCTCTAATACTTAAAAAGATTTATATATCAAAGTGCCATAATATAATCCTTAACAAGCAACTAACTCGGTTTATACACCCATGCCTGTAGTCCATAACGTGAAAACCCTCTTTTTATCTATTTGCCTTTGCTTGGCCTGATCTCAATGCCTTGAACAATAAGACCACGCTTCCAGTTCAGACGTTTCACTTCTAAAACACCCATTTCCAGCTCTCCATAATCATCTTCCTTATTTAAGAATTCGCCCAATTCAATCTCCAGCCATCCATCTTCTCTTTTTTTTGGACAGTTGTCGCTACTTTGTCTAGCAGATCCTGTTACATTTCCATCATTGAAATAAATCTTCCTCTTACAGCTTTCACTCCCAACAAGCCCCAATACGCTTTCTACCCAGCGATTTCCAAAGCCATTAGCCCTTTCTGTTAACTTGTACACAAAAAAAGCCTTGTATAATGTTGCTGGGGATAGCATGGAAATGTTAATTTTGCCGCGAATATCAAGCCAACAGACACTAACAAGCTCTGCTACCTTCCCGAATCTGCAAACAGATACATACATATTCAACAATATCCTTGAATGTGGTATCATAAAAACTCAGGATGTTTTTCAGGATAGTTTTATAAGACTAGATATAGAATTCAAATTACCCATTTGAGATTATTGTCTAAGAGGCAAAAAAAAGTAAGAGGATATTATTTCCTTTGGTATTTGGATCGATGAGATATTGATTCTTTCATCAATCAAAATAAAATCTCGATGGGAACTAATAAGAAAGAGATACCTGGAATTGGGTTCAGGGGTCCATTGCCAATATCGTGGAGTATCGCCCCAAGCAATCATGAGAAATTTTGCAGAAAGCATGTAACATTTCTTCCCAGTCCATTTATCTAAACCAAAGCTCTGTATATTTAAATCAAAAGAAAGAGTCACATCTCCATAGTATAGACAATTACTGGCTCTTCTATATTATACTCCCTCGGTCTTGTAAAAAATTATTCACTATTCTTTTTTGGAATGTTTCAAAATACATGCCCACTTTTATTAAATAAAAAATATTTATAATTAATTTTTTTAATTTATTCTCATTAATTATTGAACTAGATAAAATACAATTACTTTCTCCTTGAATGCAATTAAGAGTATAGATGAAAAAATATATTATAAACTATAGGTTAACAAAACATTAAATATATTTTCTTAAAAAATGTGAAAAGTTGTTACAGAAAAAATATATTATATTGAAAACATATATATCTAGGCCTAATTAACAATATTTATGTAAGAAGGGTATTTGGGAGACAAAAATGAGCAATCTTTCTATTCACGGCTATCTAGGAATAACTTTAGCGATTGACCCATCTAAAACTTTAATGTACATAAAAATGTTTAACTTTCTTTCTTTCTTTCTTTGTCTAGTACTTCATTGAGTTCTCAAGCAAATTTGCACATCCATGAATTCAAGTGAATACATTTAGGAGTTATGCCTCGGTCCATTCTTGTTGTAGATTGTAATCATTGATTAAATAGATGAATTTCATCATATGATAAAACAATGATTAATTTTCACAACATAAAATGGTGATATATAAATTTCTTAAGGGAAAAATATGGAAAAGTACCATGTAATTTCACGATTTTATACTTCAGGGCCTATAAAACTTTTTGTGACAAAGTAGCTTGAGGCTTCATTCTGCTAACATATTGTTAACACTATATTCTGTGTTTCGGAAAATTTCGACTCCATAATGATAGCCAACCAAAAAATTGGAATAAAAGTTTTTGGAGGCTGGAGCCCATTCAAAAATTTAAAAAAAGAAAAATTCAAAAAAAGAGAGAAAAAGATAAAAAGATAAAAAAAGAAAAAAAAGAAGAAGAAGAAGAGGGGGCCATGTGCATGGGGTAAGCCCATGCACATCTCTCAGCCAAATAAAATAAACCTTGAACTTCGTAGCATTATGGTCCAGGGTGTCAAAAACACACGCATCAATATAGAAAATGCACAAAGTCTTTTTTTTTTTTCTTTTTTATTTTCATATTTTATTATTCTTTTCATTTTATTGCTCTAACTAAAATAAATTGATTTTATATTCAATTATTTCTATTCAAATTTTCTATTATTACTTTGATCTAATTCAAATTTTAAAAGTTTTATTTTTGTGTAAAAATTAATTTTTATTTTTTTATAAAAAGAAAGTTATATATTTTTATGGACAAATTAAATTATATATAATATTATATGAAAAAATAATGAACATGAATACTATAAATGATGAATATTGTTTATATAAATAATGAATATTTCTGTAATAATTAATAAATATGAATAAAACGAATAAAAAATACACTAAAATGAATCATCATTTCAAAATTTTGTAGTAAAAAAAGAATAATCACAGAAATTTTTGCATCAAAGTGAATTATAATTGAAGAAATAATTGAAAATATCAAGCACTAAGTAATGAAAATAATGTTTTACGGAGAAAGAAGATTATATATTTCCAATGAATAAATTAAATCATATACAATATTATAGAAAAAAGTAATAAATGTGAATACTATAAATAATGAACATTGTCCATATAAATAATGAATATTTCTATAATAATCAATAAACATGAATAAAATGATGAAAATAAAAGGCATCTGATTATTCAATAAAATGATAAATATAAAATACTCCAACAGATGAACATTAAGTAACCAGTCAACGAATATTTACTTATGAAGTAATTGACATACATCTTGATGACATATAGTTAAATATTTTAGTATTGTCAACTTTTTTTGTAATATTAAAATTGATAAACACTAAAAATTTATATGCTAAATATATAATATATTATAATTAATGATAAATTATTGTATTTATTTATTTTTAATTGAAAATTTTAATTTTGAAAATTTTAATACAATTATATCTTTCTTATTATTATATTATTTTTTACAATTTTTAATTTATATTTTGATGTTATATATAACATAAAATAAATATTAATTAGCTTGAACAAATTATATGCATCCAAATTGATTTTTATAGAAATAAAATCTCATTTATTAGAAAAAAAAGAAACAAGATAAAAAAAATTAGAAAAAGAAGCATCACACGTATGGACAAAACAACAAAAATGTAAAAAATTTTTGCATTTTGGACACTCAAACCACCAAGTTTCGTGGTCCAGGATCCATCGTATAATTTGCGTCCTTTTCCTGCTATTTATATCCCCTCAGTTTTCAATTTGGTGCCGCCACCTACGACGAAAATAGCTACCTTTCATTTTCCCAATTTGTGCCGCCACCACCAAAAAACCTAGCACTTTCTTTTTTATTTTTAATAATCATTTGAGTAGAATTTCTACCTTTAGCAAAAATCCCTCCTAAAAAGACCTTGCTCTTCACTTAAAATCCAAACAAAGACCAAGACCTTTATCTGTTTTTTTAATTTTGAGTTGAACACTTCATTTCTTTTGGTTCGTTGAATAATATCAAGAAAAGGTACAACATCTGAGAGCAGCCTTAAATATTATTATTATTTTTGTATTTGTTTAATTTATTTTTATTTAGTAATCTGATCATTTTATGTTATTTTTGTTTTTATCCAGTTTATAGTAAGCTTTGCCTCCTAATTTATTTTTATTCGATAATCTGATCCTCTTATATTATTTTGCCTTTATTCAATTTATGATAGACTCTGCCTCCTAATTTATTTTTATCCAGTTAACTGGATCTGTATTTTAAATATTATTACTATTTTTATTTTATTTATTTTTATTCGGTTAACTAGTTTTATTTTAAATATGATTATTATTGACACTAGTATTTTACTGCTATATGATTTACTTTGCCCTCTAATTAATTATCATAAGTTATATTGTCTTTTTATTTTTGCTATTATCGTCATTATATTTCATTGTATTTTACTTTTGCCTATTTCTTTACTTTATTTCACCCCATGTCATCATAATTTATTATTGTTGCATATTCATAATTGCTTTTTACTTTTTTCATGTAACTATGAAATTTGGAGACAAACCCTTGTGTTGTAGGACACACTTATTCTACCTTATTCGTAAGGGTGAGCATTGAAAATGAAGATTTTTGAATTGGACTGAGGAACTAGACTGATTTGGTACCAAAACTGAAATATCCGATTTTTTTTAAGAATCTCTGAATTGAACTGAATCGGTAATAAGTAAACGGAACTGTTCTAAAGATTTTGTGATATCCAAACCAAGAATTAGACTGAACCGTCCCATATTGAAACCGAACCGATATCTGAATTTTGTGTGTGTGTATATATATATATATATATATATATATATTTATACAATTTTACTAATTAATTATCTCAATTAG
Organism: Omphalea diandra; assembly: GCA_949677035.1. NCBI lineage: Eukaryota > Viridiplantae > Streptophyta > Magnoliopsida > Malpighiales > Euphorbiaceae > Omphalea > Omphalea diandra. The sequence continues at coordinate 16,846 of CATIWR010281559.1, forward strand.
TATATATTACTAATAATTAAACTATTTATTAATTATTAATTAATAGTAAATATAAAAAAAATTTTAAACATTTAATGTGTAAGTTATTAGTTGTAATTTATTAAATTATCACTTATTTATTTTAGTTTTGAATGATTAAAAGTGAAAAAGATAAAATTTATTTATTTTGGTTAATAAAAATGTTAAGTTTAATTTTAAACAAATTTAAATAACCAAATACCCGAACCGGTACCAAACCAAAAATTCGACAGTATTAGTTCTTCATTTTTAAAATCCTCGAAATTTCAGTTTGGTCCTGGAGATTTCCAAATCACCGAATTGGACCGAACCGTATTCACCCCTACTTGTTCCTTTTCTATTATATTTTTTTTTTCATTTTGGATGTATTTGTAAATCTTTTATCTCCACTTAGTCTGTAAAATTAATTAATTCTCTTGTTGCAACTACATATATGTTTGCACTATTTTTATTATTTATTTTGTGATGCCTATATTAATTGTGCATAAAATAGGCAATAATAAAAATAATAAATGATTAATATGAACAATTTATAAAAGTCATGGACAATTGGGTGGAAGCCAAATTAACGTTCGGGCAGCTCAGGGTGCCTAACACTTTTCTTGGATTTTGCCCAACTTTCGAACCCAACTCTGAAGGGGTAATGAGTTAGGTATTTTGTATAAGATTTCAGCCGTTACCCGACTAGCCCTAAACACACTGGGTGGCGACTTTGATTTTCATTGAGTTTCATCAATGATTTGTCCAGTATACTCTCAGGCCCCTGATGCTCGCATATAGTGGTATAGTCACAAGTTCTTTATTTAATGAGTGAGGTCTTTATGAAAATCTAAGTCTATTTCATCACAACAAAATTTCTCAGATGGCAAGTGTTAAACTATGAAACACATTGTACTATTCCCCTTTATTAAATATCAAAATCATAACATAAAATTTATCAAATATAAAAAAAGCATAATTGGAATAACCTTTAGAAATATTATTTTCAGTTTAAAACATTACATTTTTTATATTCTTTTCCCACAAAATAATCTTTTTCTGTCTTTCAAAGAATGAAACAAAATCTAAATTTTACAAGCTATAATAATGCTAAATATTTGGCCAAGAACTGGAGATCAAGCAAAAAAAAAAAGGAAAAGAAGTGCAATTTTACCATGTTGCCGTCGTCGATGAGTATTGGACTGTCACTGAGGCTAAGAAAAATATCTTTCTTGCGAAGGCGAGGCGGCAGCAGCAGCGACCGAGAAGGATCGGACGACCGGGAAATAATAGATTCATAATCAGCAGGAAGAAAATGAACCCATACGGTGTCGGACTCGGCAGCCCTCATGAATGTGTGAGAGACGACAGCCAATCTGCATGCATCGGGAGGGGAAGTAAGCGACAGGATGTGAGCAGCACAGCTTTCCGTCAGCTTCCACATCCCTCCTACCCTTTGCCTTTCCGTTTTGTAATTAGCCGTTAACAGGAAGGGAAGGGAAGGGAAGTGTGGAGTGGTAGATGAGATTTGGGCGCACAGAGGTATTTGATCAAAACATGTAAAACAAAAATAAAAAGATAAGAGTCTCAGCACCACTCATTAAAGCATTGAAAACGTCGGCGAAGACTTGGAAAGTGTCAATGCTAGAACCCAAATATACACGGCACATATTAAAAAACAAAATTATTGTTAAAAAAACAAAATTATTAATCAAAGAATTTTTAAGTGAATCCAATGTTTTTAAAATTCCATTGGTGGCCAAATCAATCGTTTGGTCTTTTTTTTATTTTTTATCAATTTAATTCAATATATTAATTTTAATTTTTAATATATAATAATACTTTAAAAATATTTAAAATTAAAAAAATATAATTAAATTATACAAAACATTTTTAATATTTTAAATTTTAAATAAAATAGTATAATTTTTTAAAATTTGAATTTTCATTAACAATATAATTTTGAGTTAAACTAATTTAATGCAATTTTACTATTTATACTTTAAATAAAATAGTATAATTTTAAAATTTTAATTTTTTTATAAAATAATATGATTTAATATAAAATCGATTTAATTTAATTTTTAATTTTAATTAATTTTTTAATATTAATATTTTTATTTTAATTTATTTTTATTGAGCTATTTTAATATTTAATTTAATTAAATTATTAATTGATTTTTAATTTTATCAATCAGATTAATTGATTGAATATGATTATTATTATTATTATTGGGGGAGATTGAATCCCAGTGTTAGTTTCGTTGATTTTCAATGTCCAGAGCTTTTAGGTTCAAAGCGTATTATCAATAGGGTACAAATCAGCCGTAGTTATTGTGGATTGTTTGGGGACTCATTAACCAAAAATGTTACGTACAATGTAAGCTCTAACCCAAAATAAATATTGAAGCAACTATTTTTTATTTTGCCATCAATCAAATGTATAGTAAAGTTGCTCTAGCTATTCTTACTTATTTATTTTATGCAAAATAGAATAATGATGTATTTGAATTTCAAATTAAGTTTTATTTTATTTGTAAATAAATTTTTATATTTAACATACTTTAAAATAAAGATAAAATGAATTAAATACTCT
>CATIWR010281591.1:0-12059 GCA_949677035.1 Omphalea diandra
ATCTTTCTCTGCTGCGATTATAAGAACGTTCCTGATTCTTCCACCGAGTGTTGCCATTTCAGCTCTCAGTGTCTTCAAATGGAGGGATTTCAATATCTCAATTAGGTCAGGCAATAGATCAGAGCGATCTTCGCAGCACAAAGATGCTTTAAATATCAGCTGTCCATCCCCTGAATATTCACCGGGAAGAACAGTGATCTCATCGGATTCTGATGGAAAGGTTTCCAGTCCAGGAATTTGTGAGGTCTGTTGCTTAAGTTCTCTCACTCTTTGAACAACTTTCGCTAGAAGCGAAGCTTTGTCCGTCTGTCAAAATTGCAAAAACAAAGAAAATTACAAACTCTAAAATAAAAAGCTTAGCAACTTTCCTAAACTAGACTAGACCAACCTAGTAAGAACTTCGGAGAAAAAGGATAAAACGAAAATTAGAAAACACAAAAGAAATATTTCCTTGCTCTTTCTTTTGCTTTTGCATATAGAGTCTGCACTTGCAGTTTGAACATTCAAACTTTTAAAAAATGGTATAGTATAGATCCAAAATTTCAGAATCTAAATTTATGTTTATCATAGAATTAAATCCTTTCTTCTTCGCTGGTTGCCAAGAAAACGACGGAAAGAGAAAAAGAATATGAAAATTTAGCATGTTAAACGCATAAAATCTTTTCAAAATTGATTTAATTCAGAAAATGATCAAGTTAGGCCAGTGACAAGTCAGTCAGCACTTTGCAAGGGTATTGGCTTTGTGGGTCAAAAAGTATGAATAAAAAAATGGTCCAAAAATCAAACTTCAACTTTCTTCTAATTTCCTACACTTTCTCACATACCAAACAGTGAAAAGCACAAATATTAATACAGGAGAAAAATGTAAATTATATTGACCAAACCTTAACGAAAGCCCACATTTTCCAAGCCTTAATCAAGGACAAAGAGAAAAAGAAACAAAAAATCACAATCTCTTCCATTCACTACCCTTTACTCTTCTAGCCATTGAACAAGAAAAGTTTTGTTAATTACCTTAGAATTGCAAGGAAGGAGGCTCCTGAGCTTATCAAGATGAGAATTGATCCTCTCTCTCCTTCTCTTCTCTGCTTCTTTATGATTCTTCAAAGCAGAAAGAGCTCTATCTTGTGGTGTCATATCCGTAATTAGAGACCCTTCCACCGGGTAGTTACGGTACGAGGAAGAGGATGAGCTGCATAAGCTTTGGATCGCCGGGAACCCATAAGGTCCGACGTTGAACATTCCGTTGTCGGCGAGAAATCGGTACAAGTGTGAATTCTCAGGGGAGTTATCAGGTTGCATGCTTTTCTTTCTTTTAGTTGTGCTTGTGAAGAAACGAAATGAAACGATGAACGAAATGATGGTACGTATATATAATTTATTATCGGTGTTGAAAAGCTTGAGAGTGGGGGAAGGTTCGGCTTTCGGTGCTTTTGTCTTTCGGGTTTTATTTTATAGTCGCTTTTAATATGAATTGCTATGTCGTCTTTGGACCAGGTAATCTAGAAAATAGTGGATATCTGTCTTCCTTTTTTCTTTTATTGTCCTTATTAGCTATTGAAGGTAATGTATTTAAAATCGGACTGAATTCATCGGTTGGACTGAAAAATAAAAAATTAGTTATATGTTTGGTGTGATTAATAGAATAGGACTAGATTTTATTAAATTTCATATTTTATCAATATTTTTTAAAGAAAAAAAAAACTTCATTTGAAGAAGCGGGAAGAAATCAGAATAACAGATGAGATGTGGATCAAATATGATAAATAGATCAAATATTACATCTATGGTTGATGTCATATTTGAATTTGATTATTCAAGATCAATAAAAATAGGTTTAATGAAAAAAAGAAAAATACAAGCAAATGAAAAATACAAACATTATAAATCAAGATGAGAGAGAGAGAGATAGGAGAATGAGTTTGTTTTGATATACTTTTGGGTGGGAAAGAAATGGAGAAAAAGAGAGTATCAAAGGAACAAGAAGGATTTGACTTAGTTGAGAAAAGTAATGGACAACGGAGCAAAAATAATAATGATAATTGTGCTCTTTTGAAAAAACAAATAATTGTAATGATGTTGGGTTTTGTTGTTAGCTTTAAGCATCAATTTAGTGGATTGGGCTTTAATATTATGATGGTCTTTTAGTATTATAGTAGCTTTGGGTTTAATGTTGGTAGGTTTCATTTTCAATCGGACCGATTAAACTAGTCGAATTGCTTGAACTGAAACCAATTATAAGACTGATTCAAGCACTTACCTGATTTTAAAAATATTGATTACAAGTATAAGCTTTATCTTAAGAGAGAGAGATTTTTTGGTTAAAAAAAAGTTAACTCAAGTTGCCTTTCAATAGAATAATCATGACTCAAAATTGTACCAATATATATATATATATATATATATATATATATATATATATATATATATATATATTTTATTGAAGTACAAATATCAATTTGAGTTAAATTATTAATCTAAAATAAAATTGCAATATCAAAATTGACCATAATCCATAGCTAAAATCCTTCTTAATATTATAGACAAAAATTGATAAAATTAATTTTATTATCCATTTTCTGAAATAGAAGGAAAAAACAGCTAATTGTAGTAAAAGATAATTGTACAGATCAACAGCGGTATGTACTAAGTGGTCTATACATGCTGTGAAAAAGTCTGTACCGACCTCTAACACTATAATTTCTAAAACAAATAAGGAAAAATAAACTTTGCTTTTAATCTTGACAATATAGATTGAAAGGGTCTAATGCATGTGCTAAGTGTTGTTCTTGTAGAAAATAAGATAGGAATTAAGTGGAAAGTCGAATGGAAGTGGAAATTCTCCAAGTCTTAAATCTTTCCTTTAATTCATATTCAAGACAGAATGATTGTGACTAATATTTAAATCGTGACTACTATTTCGAGTATCACAACAACCATGTAGTTTAAAGATGGAGTCTAAAACCTCTTGTTCTTTTCGTGGTCTAAATCGCAATGAGCCTTGAGACCATGACATTCAAATCACTTCAAAAGAGTTCTAACGATCACATAAAAAGCTTGTTGAAGCTAGCCACGTGTTTGAGGAACTATTTCGAAATTTGAAAATTGCAACAGTTATCTAAAGTGTGACTACAACTTGTTTTCAAGTTTGAAGCAAGAAGAGCAGTTTATCTCGCAGTGTAGTTCACGTTTTCCTATTTCAACACTATCTTTAATCATGATTGCGACCCATATATTTGCAATTGGGACATTTATAAAAAGTTGAATGTTCCAACTATTAGTTTTAGAAGAACCAATGATCAAATGTCAATTGTCACTAGTCATTAGACGTATTTGAAGATCTCGACCATAAAAGAGCAATTCTCAGCATGAAAATGCAGATTGTGACCATGATTATTGCTATCGATTGTGAACTACTTATGAAAAATATTAAATGTCAAATTGTCTATCGAATCTTAGAGATTTGCCCATAATTTCCTTATTAACAACTCTTTGGTAGTTGAAACCTATAAATACTCCAACAAATAGCCTTGAATGCATGAGAACCAATATTTGTTATGCCCAAACTCTTGCAAATTAATTTTCTCAATTTTCTCTCTATTAATTACTTATGTGATTATTTGTTGAAAGCACTGATTGTTTGTAAGAGGTCAAATATCAGCCTTAAAACACTTAAAAATTTGGTTTAGAGTGAACCTTTAGTTTGTAAAACTCGCGTATGGTTATGTGTGAGCCTTAAACACAAGTGTAATTATTGTTTGGTGTGAGACTAAATATTAAGTTTAGTGTGAGCTTGTAAAACATTAGAGAGTTACCAAAATATCCAATTGGAGAATTAATTAGTGGACATAAGTTGGTTAACACCTGAATCACTATAAATTGTGAGCTTCTAAGACATTAGAGAGTTGCCAAAATATCCAATTAGAGAATTAATTAGTGGACGTAAGTTAGTTAACACCTGAATCACTATAAATTCTTATGTGTTGATTCTATTTTTTCCTTTCTTGAATCCTTTATTTATTTATGCTTCCTCTAAAATTTAGATTTCCTACTAATTAAACCCCATTCTTAGTGCACAAGGGCCAATAAAATGGTATTAGAGCTCATGTCTCAAAACTAGTTTAATCATTTATGGAAAGATCATGGCATATGAAGAGATCCATTATCACTTTAAGCCACACTTTGATGGATTCGATTATACTCATTATAAGTATAAGATGGAGATTTATCTTGATAGTGATGATGTTGAAGCTTGGGATAATGTAGTTAAATAATGAAAGCCACTTACAAAGATGGTAAATGGATTTTAATAGACACTCCTAAGAGAAGAATGATTTAAAGCTCCTAAAAAGCCAAGTGGAAGAAACAATAGGCCAATGTTAATCATCCTAAGCTTTCTTTAAGAATTGAATGTAGGAGAGTACAACATTCTCAAAGTGCTTATGGTATGTGGAAAACATTAGCAAACTATCATAATAGTACCTTGTAAGTGACGTAAAAAGAGTAGACATGTGTGTAACGAAATATAAACTCTTCATGATAAAGGAAAATGAGAGTATCATCAACATGACAAATAGACTTCTTGCCATTGTCAACAATATGAAGAAGTATGGGAGATCTATTTCCAATCATGATGTCAACATCAAAATCCTCATATCTCTTCCATTGGAAAGATTTAGTGCCAGAGTGTATAGTATTGAAGAATCCAATGAAGACATTAGTAAAATACCAATCAATGTTCTAATTGGAAAGCTTCTCACTCATAAGATGGCAATAAAAAAGGATGAGGAGATAAGTTGCTAAGAGAAAAAAGAGAAAAGAAAGCACTTGTTACTAAATCCTCTACTAAAGATAAAGAAGTGGAGGTGTGTTCTAATGATACCAATGAGAGTGATAAAGAAGAAGAAGACCCTGTTATGTTTTCAAGGAGGTATAAGGAATTGAAGAAGAAGAGAAAAGAAAAAAGAAACCAAAGAAAGGCATCATCTAACTACAAGGAGATGAAGAATGATGTGACTTGCTTTGAGTGTGGCAAGCAAGGGCATACCAAATCTAATTATCCTAAGCTCAAGAAGAAGAAAAAAGTGGGACAAAAAAAAAAAAAGCTTTAAAGCTAGTTAGGAAGATGATGACTCAAGTGAATAAAAGGAAGAGAATGAAGTTGCAAACTCTTGTTTCATGGCTTAAGTAGACTCTTCTAATGAGATAAGTACTTCTTTCCAATCTTGTGATGATAATTGTTTTAAGGATAAAGATGATGAGCTTATTAAAGCCATGGCTTTGAGATATGACAAATATAAATTATTAGACTAGGTTGGTCAAACCTAAGTCTAAACTCTCTTTTGATCTTGCCAATATAGATTGATATATTCTAACATCAATTTTAAGTGTTTATTTTGTAGTTTTTAAGATAGGTTTGCGTTGGAAGTTGAATGGGAGTCCAAGTCTTAACCATGGTGAAAAACATCTTAATTTGTGGTCAAGAACCTCTAATTCACAGCTGCGATCTTGTAAAAGAAATGGATGAAATTAGTTTAGATGAATTTATGGTGCAAATCACAATTGCAACCTTACTAAGAAAGCTATGAAGTTCAAATAGATAGATTTGCGGTGACCATTGCATCCATGATCATGACCATGACTTTTAAAATTTCCTAGAGGGAACCAAGTCCACAACTAGAACTTGCCAAATGTCCAAGAGAGATGTTAGCATATCAAAATTTGCGAGGGTGAAATAGTCTTTGAGACTGTGACTTAATGAAACAACTTCTTATTATCAAATAGATAAATTAGTTGTGCCAATCTTGTCCAAGAGATAAAGAAATCGTGACTGCGACTTTTGTTTAGTTCAAAGAACACAACGACACCAATGATAGCATGCCATGTAACATCCCCATCCACATTCATTGGCAATATCACATGAACATATCCATTGCATAAATGATATGAAATCCCACATGAACATATGCATTGAATAAATGATCATTAGCTACGTGAATTGGATAAACACGATGATGACACATGCACCATTACATTTAGGACACTTGAACATATATGTAATATTTGTATAGTGGCATGAAAAATTGTTTTATGTTGTGTGCATGTTATAGCATCATAAATAATGGTGTTATAGAGCTTATTTTAAAGTATAAGGAGCATCTAAGAATTAGGAGATGGATGGAGATGCTTAAGGAGTGAAGAAGAGGGACTAAAAGAGGAAAGTGAACTTCCAACCAATAGAAATGCAACACCATGATTTTGTCTCGTTACAATAGGTTTACAAGTGGAATTTTTGACCTTTAGGATCATAATACAAAGCTTAGACATGAGGTACAATAGAAGAAAGAGAGAGCTAAGGAAAAAAGAGAGAGCTAAGGAAGAAAGAAAGGGAAAAAGAAAAAGAAGAGGAAGGAAGAGGAGGAGAGGGGGAAGAGTGAGCTGCCTAAGGAGGAAGCCTAAGGTTTTCTGGTTCTGGGATAATAGGTAAGTTAATTTATCTTCTTCTCAAATGAAATTAACCCCTCATGATATGTTAATCATGCATGGTTAGTGGGAATTATTGAGTATTTAAGGCAAAACTCTTAGATGGAAGTTGAAATTCAAAAAAAATAAGAGTTGATTATGTTGATTTTGTTGTTAGAGCAGAATTTTGTACCCACGATTTCATAACCATAGAAGAAGAATTAAAGAAAGTGAAAAATATGAAAGTTGTAGCTTTATGCCTCATATAAATTCTTATGAAACAGTTTTGCTTGATTTGGTGTGTGTAAGGAGTTATGGCTCCTTTATTAGGGCTGGTTTACAACCAACTAAAATCACCTCAATCTTTCTGTCTTCTATATTTTGATGGCCTTAGGCTCTGATTTTGACAAAGTGTAAAACATGAAATTTTTAGGGTTTTATCTCCTCTAAGCACCTATAAAGCATTTTGGATTTATTTGTTGTGTGGTAAGAGATATGGCTTATTGATTGTAACTGACCTTGTACCCAGATGAAAACTCATCTGTCTTTTAATTCTGTTTTCCAAGAATTTGATAGCCATAGATTACGAATTTAGTAATGTGTTAAAATTGAAAATTTTATATTTATGTATCATCTACATGACTGTAAAATGTTTTTTTGCCAAATTTTGTATGGTTGTTAAGACATTGCCCCCTTTATTATGACTGATTATCACCATGTTGAAAATCTGCTCACCCTAAGATTGTTCATTTGTTTTGGTGATTTTATAGAATAAATTAGACAATGAGTAAAACATGAAAAATGTTCCTTTATGTGTTTCATAATTTTTGGTACATCAATTTTTCAATTTGATTTGTACAATTTGAGATATACCCAAGAATGTAAGACCTACTCAGACTTAGATGACATTGAAACAGAGAAAAATTCAAAAATTTGCTTCATTTTCTGTGTGTCTTATATTGGCCTGAAATTTAAATATGTTGTATCATTAGTTTATTTGAAAAAAAGAATCAAGTTATTTAGATAAGTATATATAGAATTATTGCTATGAGAGTGTAGCAAGCTTAGGTTGCCATATAAGGAAAAACATGCATAAACACTAGGTCCACTTGCATGGATCATGCCATAGTTACATACCAAGCATTCATAATCATTTTGGCATACTTATAACCATATATGTATTAAATGTTAGGATCTCAACACTTTGAGGAAGCCCTAGAGAGAGAACCAAACCTACCGTAAATGTTGGTTACATCAAAAGGTGAGTAAAAATGATAATTAGATTCTAATGTGTATATGTGTGATAATTTTATGATGTGATTATATCCTATTACATGTATATGTGATTGAATTTTTACCTTTTACATATGAATATGAGTCAAGCAAGAATTATATGGTCTTAATGATTACTTGGTATAACATTATTATGAACACTTGCATATGGAACTGAAAGGATGTTGTGATTGGCTTGTCAAACACTTGCAAATCACATGGGAGATGGACTAATATGTCCCATTGGCAGATGTTATGGATCAAATGGTTCACTTGTTATATGCTAGCCAGCAAAATAAAATGTCACTTGAATCACATGAATTTTCAATAGCAGTGTTTACCTTGCAAGGTCACGAAACAAAAATAAATCTATTGCACTTGCATTTGCATAGTCAATTGTTATACATGTAATGTATCCTAATGATATTCGTATGTTGGTTGTGCTATAAGAATTTGACTATTGTTTTTATTCATTGAGTCGTGACTCACCAAATCACAAATTTTTTTTTCAGATACTAAAGCATAAGATTGGACATTTTTGTGCTTAAGGTTTTGCATCGAGACACATGGACCATAGGTCGTTAGTTGAATTCTAACTCTTTCTCTCCTTGTGTATGTACATACATCTAGATAGGAATCAGTTTATAGTCACTAGTCTTGAACATTAGTTAACATATATCTACATTAAATACATGTTGGATTGTGTATATATAATGAATAAAACCTTTATGCATATGCATTATGGACATGAATGTTATGAGTTTTGTAAATGAAAATGGTCATTACATGCCATGTGGACTAGCAGTTAGATATAAATGGGGTTCACTATCATGATTTCAACAAATTTAGTGTAAGAAAATAAATTGCGACTGCAAATTACCAGTCATGATCGCAAAATTTGTCTGACTGGCATTTACTCAAGATCTGCCTAACATGTCTTAGAGATTTAGACATAGTTTCTTTATAACATCTCTTTGGTAGTTATTGCCTATAAATACTCCACCAAACAAACATGAAGGGAAGATAATAACATTGAATATAGCCAAACTTTTGCAATTTTGTTTCTCAACCTTTAATTCTTGTATGTGAGTTTGTATTATTTGGTGTAAACATTAAACACCATTGTAATTGGGTTTGAGAATTAGCCTAGTTGTAAAACTCTTATAATATATTAAGTGTGAGTCTTTAGGAAAACACTTGAGATGTTTTTGTGTGAGCCTTAAAACACAAGTTGTAAGGTTGTGTGTGAGTCATAAAACACAAAGGGTACAAGTTTGGTGTGAGCTTAGAAACACCATTTAGTGTTAGTAGAATACCCAATTATGAAGAATTGAGGAGTGGACGTAGCGTTAGTTAACACCTAAACCATTATAAAATATTATGTCTCTATCTCTTTTGCTACTTCTTTTATATCCATCTTTCATTACCTTCCCTTTAATTTTAAAATTTTTTACCAATTCAACCCCCTTTCTTGGTGCTTACGAGCTAACAAGTGGTATTGGAGCAAGTTCTCATTGAAACCCTTAATTGTGTAAGTAAAGAAAAATGGCACAAGAAGGAATCCACACCCATCTTAAGCTATACTTCAATAGATTTGACTATACATATTCAAAGTTGTTGGCCCTAGGCACCAAGAAGGGGGGGGGGGGGGTTGAATTGGTGTATAAAAAAAAAAAAAGGAGCAAGAGATAAAGAAGAGTAGAAAATGAGGCACACGATTTATAGTGGTTTGAGTATAATTGACCCTACGTCCACTCTCCAATTTTCTGCAATTAGGTGTTCCACTAACTTCAAATGGTATTTCTAAGCTCACACCTAACTTTTACACTTTGTGTTTTCAAGGCTCACACAACAACCTTTACACTATGTGTTTTTAAGGCTCACACAAGAACCTTTACACAATGTGTTTTTAAGGCTCACACAACAACCTATCTTTACTGTTTTTACAAGCTCACACTATAACCTTTACACTTTGTGTTTAATGCTCACACCTAACACTTACAATCTCATAAGGAATAGAAGAAGATGAGTAGCAAAAGATTGAGAGCTTTAACACAAGTAATGAATTCTCTATCTTAGTTCTCACTATTTGGTGGAGTATTTATACCCCATATCAACCAAAGAGATGTTATACTTTAAAGCTCAACAAATCTTTAAGATATGCTAGGCAGATTTTGTATTAATTGCATGTCAGGCTGGAGTCACAGTCGCTACTAGTCAATTGCGGTCGCGAAATCCAAATTTCCATACGTGAGGTAAAAATTGCAGCGAAAAAATTCATTTGTGTCGAACGGCTAGTTGATGTGGCAACTTTTTATTGGTCCATTGGGAAAATATAGTCGTTGTGTTCTCACTGCCCATAAAAGTTGCGATCATGATTCTTCATTGTACAGGATGCGACTGAAAATGCAAATCCTTCTATTTGAAAGACAATCTTCTTCTTTTGAAATCATAGTCACTACCCAAAATGTTGCTCTCATGATTTTTGTTCTCTAACGGATACCTGGGACACTTGGCATGCTATGATTGTGGACTGGCTTCCCAATTTAATCACTTTAAAAGTCGCGGTCACGACTGAGGCATGACACACACTGTTAATTTGTCTGTGACTTTAGCACTCCCATCTTTGGATGAATCGTAGTAGTGATGATGCCCGCAAATCTTTCTGGTCGAGTTTCACCCATTCCTTGAATTAGGTCGTGGTCGTGAATTACAGACCACTAACTGAAAATTTGGATGAACTTTGCCTACTTGAGGATTATGCAATCCTTCCAACTTCCAATGGAAATCTAACTCAATTTCTGCAAAACAACACTTAGTTGAAACATTAGATATGATCAATCTCCTTTGTTAAGATCAAAAGAGGTCCAAGACTTAAGATTACCCATCCTAGTCCAACAATCTCCCCCTTTTTGATTTTGGCAACCTAGATTGATCCTAAGGGAAAAAATAATGCAAAAATGTGAAGTTGGAGTGAAATATGATTCAATGAATACTTAAGATAAAATTCCTAAGTATGACATTCAATCATTCAAAATAAGATTTCTAAAAATCCTAAGTAAGATAGAATGATGCTCATGATGCTCCTCCTAAACTTATACTATAATTTTCAAGTTATTTTCACTCCCTCTTAGTCTTAGATTCTTTCTATCTCTTTTGGCAAGATAAAAAAGAGGGTACACATAAGGGAAAAATATACATGCATAAGTAGTTAAGTAAACATAGGGAGCAAATGCATAAACATTGAAGTAATACAACCACATGACACATAATTTCAAAGAAACAACCTTTTATATATATATATATATATATATATCAACTTGGAAACAAGCTGTGTGGGATCACATTTTTTATAAAAAAGAAAAATACAAAAGAGATCCTAATCTAAAAAGTAGGAGAATCATCTCTAAGAAAGTCTTCATCTTCACCTAAATCTTTACCTTCAGCCTCATCTCCATCCTCCACTTCATCATTGCCTTCTTGTTCATAAGTGTCTTCAAACTCTCCATCCTCCAACTTCTCTTGCAAATCAACCATATCATTATGAAGATGAGATAGGAACATAAATCTCCTTTTCATCATCCTCATCAACTTGTCAAGCTTGTTGTTGATGGTTGCAAATGAGAGTTTTGCCTTAGGCTTTGGTTGAGGAAGGATGGATAGAGCTCCTTCTTCAATAGCGAGTCTCTTCCTTTTAGAAGCTTGTGAAGTCTCTATTTTCTTTTTCCCAACTGCACCTAGGGTATACACATAGGTGTCCACATGAATAGCTTTGGCATTGATAAGGTAGGTGAGATCAAGGAAGTGTTGTGAAGGGAGAAGTTTCTTGGTGAGGAATTTCTCATTCTCCTCATCAAGTGCTCCTACAAATTGGTAAATGGCTGTGATATGTGAAGGTAGTAAGAATTGGCTCTTAAGTTTGGTACTCATGTGAATCAATTGATCCACAAGGTACTGACTAGTTTGTATTGGTTTATTTTTTACAAGGCAGAAAAGAAATGCCAAGTCTTTTTGTGATACCTTCTTATTACCATCACCTCTAGCATTTACCGAAAAGGTGATGATACGATGGAGAATCCAAAGGGGTAGGGTCTTAATGTGTTTGGCTAGGGAGGATTTTGGGTCGTGTTTGGTTTCAATCAAAATTTTTTATCAAAATTTGGAATAAATAACATCAAGTGCGGAGATTATGAAGGGGATGTTTTCTTTGACTTGAAGATTGAAGAGAGAAGAAAGTTGTTCAAAAGTAATGTAAAAAGGGTCGCTAAATGCCCGAAACACTAACCAGTATTACCCTGTTCTTGAATCGGCTTTACTACTCAATT
>CATIWR010281607.1:0-10879 GCA_949677035.1 Omphalea diandra
CAAGGTGTTTTTAAGCTCACACCCAACCTGTGCAACTTATGTTTTGATGGCTCACACACAACCTTACAACAATGTGTTTTTAGGCTAACACACAACCTTACTCAAGTGTTTCACTAGGCTCACACTTAAACCTTTCTTGAAGTATTTTTACAGGCTAATACTATAACCTTACAACTTGGTGTTTAATGCTCACACCTAACACTTACAATTTCATAAAGAAAATTGAAGAAAATAAGTAGCAAAGATTGAGAGCTTTAATCACTTGTAATAAATTCCTTAGCAACCTTATTCATGGTTGTTTGGTGGTGTATTTATAGCCAACCTTCACCAAAGAGACGTTGCAGATCATAGCTTATCAAATCTTTGAGACATGCTAGACAATTTCTGCATTAAATGCTTATCAGGATGAAATCGCGGTTGCTACTGCCATTTCGCGATCGCGAAATCCAAATTCTTTAAGGGAAACCTTGTTTGTGTCTAATGGCTAGTCCACGTGGCAGTTTCTTATTAGTTTACCAAAAAAATATCGTTGTTGTCTTTTAACTACTTTTAAAAGTCACGGTCACGAGTTTTCTTGTACAGGACGCGAGAAAGGATGCGAATCCGTCTGTTAAAGTGGTTTTTTTTCTTCTTCAAGATTTGAGGTCGCTACCAACAAGATGTTTCCATGAAATTTGATTTCCAACAGTCTTTTGGGACACTTGTCAAGCTGTGGTTGTGGACTTGCTTCCCTCTTGAGTCACTTTGAAATTCACGGTCGCGACTAGGGCTTGACATTCACCGCGAATTTGTCTATCACATTTTGGGCTTCTCCTTTTCCATAGGTCGCGACTGAGAATGGCTCCGCGATTTCACCTGCTTGAATTTCAGCATGTCTTAACATGAGTCGCAGTCGCGAATCCTAGGTTGCGATCATGATTTACATGTCACTTTGGAGTATATCAACTCCTTTCATTTCTTCTTGAGAGATTTATTTATTTCTGCAAAATCAACACTTATTTGAAATATTAGTGATGATCAATCTTCTTTGTCAAGATCAAAAGAGGTTCTAGACTTAAGATTAACCATCCTAGTCTAACAACTATTGTAAATACTAGGGGGAGAATGTTATGAATGCTTAGAGAACACGTAACCCCAAGGCATTGGTTTAACTCTTTTACTTTGAATGATGTATTTTGAATGATAACAAAATGATGGAAAACCTTTAGAAGTTCTAATGTTTGTATTTTAGTGTTTTTATGCAAGTGTTGAGTATGGACCTTCCAATAGGCATTGAGAAAATCCCAACGAGCACTGTGAACTTCAATGGACATTGAATAATTCACAATGAGCATTGAATCAATACTATAGATGCCTAAAGCATTATGGACCATCCAACGGGCATTGGAGAAATGTTTAGGCATTGGAAAACTATTCAGACAAGAGCTATGCACTTTATACCTCACTACAAGCATTAAGGTTTCACAACGAACGTTGATTTGGATGTCACAATGGGTGTTGCATATTCATATCATGCATTGGAAAAGTGCCTTAAATTGAGGTTCACATTTTGGACCAACCAATGACAAATGCACAACAAACATTGAGTTTTTTCCAATAGGCATTGCAAGATCTCCAACAACCATTCAAGTATGTGTACAGACTTTGAAAAACATAGCTCCACGCTTTTTGGAAATGAATAATGAGGATTGTTCTTACTCCAATAGGCATTGAAATCAAAGCCAACAACCATATAAGGATAAACAATAGGAGTTGGAAGTATCCATTACAAGTTTAATGGGCATTGCTTAGGATCAACATGCATTGTCACCTTTAACGTCTAATTTTGCAAAAAAGCTGTTAGATTGAACATCAACTATTCCAATTGCTAGTTTTGGAGTTTGGCTATATAAGGAGCATTTTTGAAGTTCAAGAAGATTGATGAAACTTTAAACAACATTTATAAATAACTAGAGAACATCTAACAAGTTTATTTGTGCAAACTTTTTAGTGTTGTTTTAATTTGGGTAGAGTAAGGATTGTTTGTGTTACTTTTTTTAGAGTAGGTTTTCTTGAGCACTAAAAGTGTAATTGCTACATAATTTGAGAGGCATTGACATTGCATAGACCTATCATTACTAGTAGTTAAAAGGTTGGTACTGTGCTTGAGAAAAATACTAAGGGTTGGGTTGCCTATCTTATTCCTTATTAAAAGAGAGTAATTGTAAGGGTTGTCTTTAAGACTAAAAAAGGATGGTTCATCCTTAGCTAAGAAAAGAGAAGGTTTTTTCTTGAGCCTTGAAAAAAAATAGAAAAGCCTAAGTGAAAGCTTAGGATTGCATTAGGCACATTGTTGAACCACTATAAAATCTCTATGTCAATTTATGTTTATTGCTTTTGCTAAGTTTGTTTGTGTTTTTATATATAACCCAATTCACCCCTCATCTTAGGTTGCCTTATCTTTATTCAAACCATCAATTGGTATAAGAGTCAAACCTCTTTTGAAGCTTAATTGCAAGTGGTATACGATCATGACAACCATTAAATCTTCCTACTATGGAAGCTTTCGTAAAAATAGGCTGACTCAAACTAAAGGAAGCAGTATGTCAATGGAGCTAGAAGACCTCCATCAAGAGGAAAAAAGGAGAAGGAGTTTAATGAATTCTACATCCACTAGTGATGATGTATTCTCCTGTAACAAAAAGATAAAAAAGAGGAAGGCCAAAAAAAAAAAAGTGAAAATAGACATGGAGGATGAATTGAATAAAGACTCTCCAAATAAGGTATGCGAACTTAATGATGATATCAAAGATATGTTCATAGTATAAAATCTTATTAAAGCTCTAAAATCAATAAATAATGACTTTGATAAATCTTTCAATAGAAATAAGATTTTGAGAAATGAAAATGAATCATTGAAAAAGAAGAACATTCCTTTTATTCCAAAATTAAATATGTGCTTCTAAAAGAAGTTGAATGCCTGAGAAATGAAAAAGAGGTATTTCTTTCAAAAGATTTTTTCTTATATTTAAATGAAAGAAAACTTTTAAAAATGAAAATTACTACTTTGAAAAGGGAAAATGAAGAGATAAATTTAAAGAAATTTTTAAAATTCTTTCCAAATAAAATTAGTTTAAAAAAGGAGGTTTTGGACTTGAAAAACTCTCTTTCAAATTTTAGTAAAGGAAAAGAAAAACTAGATTTACTTTTAGGCTATCAAAGAGATACTAATGTGAAACATGGTAGTAGAGATAATCATGCCTCTTCCTCCACTTCTGAAAGTGTGTTTGTTAGAGCTTCACCTTTTATAACACCTAGTATCTAAGGTGTTAAATAAAAAACCTTTACATAAAAGGCAAATGCTAATGCAAAGCCTATAGGCACAACATCAGCACATTCATACACTAAAAAGCCTAGGCAAAAGGCTAATCATGCTTATATGTATTCATCTTGTTAGTCAATGAGCACCAAGAAGAGGGGTTAAATTGGTGAGAAATTTTAAAAATTGGAGGGAAGGTATGAAAGATGAAAATAGAAGAAGTAGGAGAAGAGTTAGAGACACCAAATTTTATAGTGGTTTGGGTGTTAACAGACCCTACATCTATTCCTAAAATCTTTATAATTAGGTATTCTACTAACATTAAATGATATTTCCAAGCTTACAACAAACTTTTACACTTTGTGTTTTATGACTCACACATAACCTGACAACTTGTGTTTTAAGGTTTACATAAAAACCTCTCAAGTGTTTTCCCAAAGGCTTACACTTATCCTATACAAGAGTTTTACAACTAGGCTAACTCTCAAACCCAATAACAATGGTGTTTAAGGCTCACACCCAACAATACCAACTCATATACAAGAATTAAAGGTTAAGAAAAAAATTGCAAGAGTTTGACTATATTCAATGTTATTCACTTTACATTCATGTCTATTTGGTGGAATATTTGTAGGCAACAACCACCAAATAGATGATACAAACAAACTATGTCTAAATCTTCAAGTTGTGTAAGGCAGATCTTGTATTAAATGCTTGTCAGACTTAGTTCACGATTGCGACTGGTCATTCGCAGTTGTGATTTCACTTTATGCACTAAATTGTTGAAATCGTAGTAGAAAACCCCATTTGTATCTAATAGCTAGTCTATGTGGCACACTACCATTGGTTTTCTAATAAAAATAATGGTTATGTTCTTTGAGTTAGACAAAAGTTGCAGTAAATATTTTTCTCTAAGACGTGACTATCACTATGAATCCTTTCTGTTTAATAAAGGAATGAAGCCCCATGCAATCATGGTCTTGACCAGTATGTCATCTTCATAAATTTTGATAAGCCAATGACTTTTTGGGACACTTGACATGCTCTGGTTGTGGACTTGATTCCTTCAAAGTAAATGTAAATGTCATGGTCGTGAATATGGACATGACTCCTACTGCGAATCCGTCTACCATAACTTTATAAAGTCCTTAGCAAGATAGTGGCTGCAACTTTCACTTCAAATCCATCTGCATCAACTTCTTCCATTCTTCTTATAAGCTAACAGTCATAAATTTGAAGTTAATTGTCACAAATTAGAAGGCCTTTCATAACATTTGAGATTTAGATTGCCATTCAACTTCCAATGCTAACCTTTCTGAAAATTTGCAAAAACAACACTTAAAATGGATGTTAGAACATATCAATCTACATTGCCAAGATAAAAAAAAGAGTTTTGACTTAAGTTTGACCAACCTAGTATAACAATCTCTCCTTTTTTTATTTTAACAACTTATATTGATTTTGTAAGGGATAAAGAATGCATAAGTGTGAACTTGATATGGTTAACAATGTTTAACAAATTAAACTTGTTAAGATACCAATTTAAACTTGAAATGTAATAATACTAATAGAAATTGATCCCCCTCAACTTGTACTCCCCCTTAATTATAACATGCAAGTTCGATATTTCTCTCGCCCTTTGGCAAGATAAAAAAAGAAGAGAACAAGATAAATATAAGGATGATTATAAAGTGATGCAAATAAGGAACACCCTTATATCAAGAACAACCATATAAGGAACACAAACTTTAAATTTTATTGATATCAAAAGGAAAAACACAAACTAAATTTAAATAAATAATAAATAATAAAAATTTGTAGTATCACAAACTTAGGCCAAAAGAACAAAAATGGAAAAAGAATTACAAGCCTACATAAGAAAAACTAAATAGGTGGAGAGATATCATTATCATCAGAATCTCCAACTTCTTAATTTTCTTCTTCTACATGGGCCTCATCTCCTTCTTCAACTCATTGGTCTTCTCTTCCTTTAGGGTGTCTTCCCAATCCTCAAAGTCTAAGAGCTGGTAAGGTGTTGCACCCACCTTCTCTTGAAGGTCTATTAGGTCATTATGGAGGTGGGAAAGAAGAAGAAATCTTTATTTAATCATGCACATCACCTTGTCCAACTTTTTGCTGATAGAGAAAAAATAGGTGGTATAAGTTTTAGGTTTGGCTTTGGGCTTAGGAGATGTAATTTGTTGAACACTTTCCTTTTTCACAAGCCTTTTTCTTTTTATAGCATGAATGGTTTCTTGCTTCTTTGCCTTAAGAGACCCTAGGTATATATATATACATCTAAATGGATTGCCTTGGCACTAATCAAATAGGGCAAATTAAGGAAGTTTTGGGAGGGTAAATATTTTTTGGTGAGGAATTTCTCATTTTCCTTATTTAAGGCTCCCACATACTTGTATATGTATGTGACATGAGAAGGGAGGAGAAATTGGCTTTTAGGCTTTGTACTCAAGTGAATCAATTGATCCATAAGGTATTAACTTATTTGAATTGGCTTGTTTCTGGTTAGGCAAAACATGAATGCTTGGTCTTTTTGGGAAACTTTTTCATTCCCATCACCTCTAGCTCTTACAAAGAAAGTGATGATACGATGGGGAAGCCAATAGGTAAGGGTCTTAATGTATTTGGTCAGAGATGTTTTAAGGCTATGTTTGGTTTCAATATAATTCTTTGATCAAAATTCAAAATAAATGACATTAAGTGTAGAGATAAATAAATGAATATTATCTTCCATTTGAAGGTTGAAGAGGGAAGAAAGTTGGGCAAAAGTTATAAAATAGGGTTCCCTAAAAGCCCTAAAAACTAAACTGTACAAATATGCTTTTAATTCTGCTCACCTACTCAATGTAGCAGTGTATATAAACTCCTTGATAATCTCTTTATACCCTAGTTCATCCCTAAAGATGAATTCATTCTAGCCTAGGTTCGATAGAAAGGCATGGATTTCATCTTTGATTCTAAGTGATTCAAGGAGAAAGGTAGAAGGAGTTTTATTGGCTTGGATGATTATTGTAGTTTTCTTTATGCCTATGTTTTTCTTTTTTGGTTATTCCCTTCATTAGGTGAAGGGGAGAAGGGCTTGCAGGTTGGATAATGCCCTTCCCTTTCTCTGCCTTGCTTAGTTTCTTGGGTGCCATGAAGGGTCAAAGTTGAGAGAGTTTATAAGGATTGAGAGAAGAGATGAATGATAGATGAAGAGAAAAGGTAAAAATGGAACAGAGAAGTGTTAGGATGGCTTAAATAGGCATAAAATGAAAAATGATAATAAAATAGAAAAAAATACATTAAATTAGGGGTTGGCACTGATTGGCAATTAAATCAATTAATGCTTGATAGTAATTAGAATTCGCGATCATTATTAGTTGGTCATTACCGCTAATTATGAATTTTATGAGTAACAAATAAGATTTCCTTGAAAAATGGAGTCAACAGTCAAAGAATTTGAATTTTGAAAAAATTTATGGAGGGAATCTAAAGTTGCGACAGTGAATTAATAGTGATAATAGTGACCTTGAATTACAATGATGAGTGCTTGCTACCAATGACTGTGAAGTGATAATAGTGACCTTGAATTACAAGGCAAAAAGAAAAACAAAGAAAGAATAGGAATTGGCCTTTCTAGATGTGATCAACTTAATGTGATGATGATCAATTAAAGCAAATTGGCGTAGAAAAGTGTTGGACTAGGATGGTTAATCCTAAGTCTAGAACCTCTTTTGATCTTGACAAAGAAGATTGATCATCACTAATATTTCAAATAAGTGTTGATTTTGCAGAAATAAATAAATCTCTCAAAAAGAAATGAAATGAGTGATAAACTCCAAAGTGACATGTAAATCGCGATCGCAATTTTGGATTCGCGACCATGACTCATGTTAAGACATGTTGAGATTCAAGTAGGCGAAATTGCAAAGCCATTCTCGGCCACAACCTATGGAAAAGAAGAAGCCCAAAATATTACAGATGAATTTGCAATGTATGTCATGCCCTAGTCACGATCACGAATTTCAAAGTGACTCAAGAGGGAAGCAAGTCCATAACCACAGCTTTACAAGTGTCCCAGAAAATCGTTGGAAATCAAATTTTGCGGTGGGATCTTGTTGGTAGCGATCGCAAATCCTGAGGAAGAAAATGACCATTTTGACAGACGAATTCGTGTCCTCTATCACGTCCTGTACAATAAAACTTGCGACCGCGACTTCTGAAAGTAGGTGAAAGACAACAACTATATTTTCCTGGTGAACTAATCAAAAGCTGCCATGTGGATTAGCTGTTAGACACAACTGAGATTTTCCTTAAGGAATTTGGATTTTGTGACAGCGAAATGGCAGTAGCAACCGTGATTTTATCCTAATAAGCATTTAATGCAAAATCTGCCTAGCATGTCTCAAAGATTTGATGAGCTATGATCTGCAACATCTTTTTGGTGAAGTTTGGATATAAATACACCACCAAACAACCATGAATAAGGTTGCTAAGGAATTTATTACAAGTAATTAAAGCTCTCAATCTTTGTTACTCATTTCCTTCATTTTCTTTATGAAATTGTAATTGTTAGGTGTGAGCATTAAACACCAAGTTGTAAGGTTGTAGTGTTAGCCTGTTATCACTCTAAGAAAGGTTTAAGTGTGAGCCTAGTGAAACACTTGAGTGAGGTTGTGTGTTAGCTTAAAAACACTTTGTTGTAAGGTTGTGTGTGAGCCATCAAAACACAAGTTGTATAAGTTGGGTGTAAGCTTGAAAACACCTTGAGATAGTAAAATACCCAATTGGTTAATTGGGGAGTGGACATAGGGTTTATTATACTCGAACCACTATAAATTGGTTGTCTCCATTCTACTCTTTCTAGTTCCCTTTTCTTTGTTTTTTCGAAATTTTATACACCAATTCAACCCCCCTTCTTGGTGCCTAGGGACAACAAGTGGTATGAGAGCAAGGTCTTCACAAATCAAACCTTCATTTGGTAAAACAAGATCATGGCACAAGAAGTAAACCACTCACAACTAAGGCCTTATTTTGATGGAACTGACTATACTCATTGGAAGTATAGGATGGAGATCTATCTTGACATAGATGTGGTGGACCTTTGGGATGTTGTAATTGAGGAATGGAAGCCTCCTACAAGAGTTATGGATGGCAATGAAGAATTAATCCCAAGGGATGAATGGGTTGAATCGAAAGTGAAATGGCATGAACAAGAGGGCAATAGCCATTCTCCTAAGCTCACTTTCAAAAGAAGAGATTGGGAGAGTGCAACATTGTCAAACTGCACATGCCATATGGAAGACTCTAGAGAATTATTATGAAGGCACAAACCTAGTGAAGTCAAGCCGTTTGGAGATGTATGTCACCAAATGGGAACTTTTCATGATGAAGGACAACGAGAACATAACAGAAATGACCAACCGGCTCTTGTCCATTGTCACCAATATGAAGAAGTTTGGAAGAGCACTCACAAATTATGAGGTAAACACTAAAGTCCTTAAAACTCTTCCACTTGACAAATTTGGGGCTAGGGTGTGCAGATTCAAGAGTCCAATCCAGAGATTGGAAAGGTCCCAACCGATGTGCTCATTGGCAAGCTCTTGACTCATGAGTTGGCCATTCAAAAAGATGAGTAAATGAAGAAGCTGAGGGGCCAAGGTGAAAAACGAAAAAAAAGAACCATAGGTCTCAAAGCTTCAATAAGAGAGAAAGAAGTAGACACATCCTTAAGTGAAGAGGATAGTGATAAAGAAGGAGAAGAGCTAGCCATGCTCTCAAAGAAAACCAAGGAGTTGATAAGGAGGAGAAAAGAGAGAAGAGTTTTCAAGAAATCAGCCCAAAGTCCAAAAGAGAGAACAAATGATATCACATGCCATGAATGTGGCAAACAAGGGCACATGAAGTATGAATGTCCTAAGTTGAAGAAGAAGAAAAATGGGACAAAGAAAAGAAGAAAAGCTTCTCCGCCACTTGGGATGATGACTCAAGTGAAGAAGAGGAAGAAGGAGAGGTGGCCAACATATGGTTCATGCCACTAGGGGACTCTTCACAAGAGGTAAGTACATCCTCCCACTCCATTTCTGATTATAAGGTAAATGATATAGATGAAGAGCTATTAGAAGCTCTAACTATGAAATGTGACAAGTATAAGTCACAAGTTAATGAATTGAAGACTTGTACTCATCTTCTAGTTTGGAGTACAAGTCTCTAAATAAGCTTGTAAATGAATTGAAGGCTTCTAATGAAGAACTTAAGAAATCTATTGAAAATTTATCTACATCATCTTCTTCCTTAGCCTCACTTAGAGAGGAGAATGACTCTCTCAATGGGGAAGTCATTGAGCTTAGAAGCTTAATCTCTAAATTCCATAAAGGAAAAGAGGCCTTAGACACTCTTATTGTGTCACAAAGACCACCTTTAATTAGGTATGGTCTAGGTTTTAATAGAGCTTCATCATCTTCCACAACTACATTTGTTAGAGCCTCACAACCTCAAACCTCAAGCATTAAGGTGATTGGGAAGAAAAGTGCTCCTAACACGCCTCCTAAGCCTAAGGGCAAAGGAAAGGCTCCCCAAGGCTCTAGAGCTAAGACTTAAAGAGTTAATCATGCTTATATGTATAACAAAAGGCATAATCATCCTCATAGAAAACCCTCTACCCCTACTCATCATATGTGTCCATGCATGCACTCACATGATCATGGCATGAGAAAGTTTCCTACTCATACTAAATTCATGCATAGGAGAAAGATTAACAAGGCTAATCTTCAATGCCACTATTGCATGAAATATGGGCATGTTGATATACATTACTTTATTAGGAAGGCTCACCTCAAGTTAGAGGATCCTTCAATCACTAACCCCCTAGGACCTAAGTATGCTTGGGTACCAAAGAAAAGGTGATTGACTCTTATTTTATAGGGAAATGTGACTACCACCAAAGCAAGTAATTGGCATGTGAATAGTAGTTGCTCAAAGCATATGACCGAAAATAGAAGACTATTCACATCACTCAAGGAGAAAGAAGGTGGAGATGTCACATTTGGTAACAATGCCAAGGGTAAGGAAATTGGCATTAGTACCATAGGTAAGGATGGTTGTTCATTAATTGATAATGTTTTACTTGTTAGTGGCTTACAACACAACTTGTTAAGTGTAAGTCAATTATGTGACAAAGGTAACAAAGTCACATTTGATCCTAAGGAATGTCGAGTCACCACTCTATTGGATGATAAGGTCATTTTCAAGGGTGAAAGGAAAGGCAATACATATTCAATTGACTTAGACAATTTACCTAACCAATCTTTTAAGTGTCTTATGTCTTTAAGCAATGAAGCTTGGTTATGGCATAGAAGGCTTGGTCATGCAAGCATGGATCTTCTTCAAAGTCTGTCCAAAGGAGAATTAGTGGAAGGACTTCCCAAGTTAAATTACTCTAAAGACAAGACATGTGGTCCATGTCAAATGAGAAAGCAACACCATGCCTCCTATAAAGGCAAAAATATTGTAAGTACATCTAGAGCTCTTCAACTTATCCATATGGACTTAATAGGACCTACTAGAAGTGCTAGCTTAGGT
>CATIWR010281611.1:0-12030 GCA_949677035.1 Omphalea diandra
TTAAATTTTATTTTATCTATAAGTTAAAATTGACTAATTAATACTAAAATTAAATGTGTCATAATTGATAATATAATAAATATGAAAATTAAATAGTTCATAGTTACTTTAATATTAATTGTCATTAATATATGATAAAAAAGTTAAATTTTTAAAATATAGTGATCATAGGATACTTTCAAAATAATGATTTGTAATTCTCTCTCTCTCTCTCTCTCTCATGTTTAAACATCTTTAAAATCTCTATGCTTTTATAAATTATATATATTAATATTATTAATTTATATTTTTATGCGAATTTTTTAAAATTAAATTAAATATGATTCCTTAAAATTATTATTGTTGGCCCTTGAGCACCAAGAAGGGGAGTTGAATTGGTGGAAAATTTAAAATTTTAGAAGGAAGGTTAGTTATGAAGGAAATAAAAGTAGGAGAAGAGTATAAGATACAAGAATTTATAGTGGTTCAGATATAAACAAACCCTACATCCACTTCTCAATTCTTCCAATTGGGTATTTCACTATTACTAAATGGTTATTTTCAAGCTCACACCAAATTTTTACACTTTGCATTTCACTATCACTAAATGGTTATTCTTAAGCTTACATCAAATTTTTACACTTTGTGTTTCAAGACACATACAACCTTATACTTTGTGTTTCAATGCTCATACACAACCTTACACTTTGTGTTTCAAGACTCGCACACAACCTTACAAGTGTTTTCCTAGGCTCATACTTAACCCAAACAAGAGTTTTGCAATAATAGCTAACTCTCTAACCCAATCTCAGTGGTGTTTAATGCTTACAATAAATAACAACAACGGTGTTTAATGCTTACAATAAATAACAACAACTTACAATCAAAAAATTAAATGTACAAAGGTTGAGAACTAAAATTGAAAGAGTTGTGCTATATTGAAAGCTATTCTTTTACATTCAAGTCCATTTGGTGAAGTATTTATAGGCAACAACCATTAAAGAGACGTTACATAAAAAACTATATCTAAATCTCTAGGCTATGATAGACAGATCTTGCATTAAATGCTTGTCTAATAGTTTTACGATTGTGACTAGCAATTCACGATTGCAATTTCTCATATTGCACTAAATTTTCTTGATTCGTGGCAGAGAATCCCATTTGTATCTAACGGTTAGTCCACGTGGCACACATTCATTGGTTCTCTAAGAAAAATAGTCGTTATGTCCCTCAAGCCAAAATGAAATTTGCAGTCACTATTTTACTTCCTTTGGTTGTAACTGTCATTGCAAAATCTTCTATTTGTTATGGAAATGTTATTTCAACAATTTGTGATCTCAACCAACATTTCACCCTCGTGAATTTTGATTTTTCAACGGTTCCTTGAGACATTTAGCATATTCTAGTTGAGGACTTAATTTTGCCTAAGTAAATGCCAAATTCGCAATCGCGATGGTGAATGTGATGTACACCTCGAATCTATCTGTTTCAACTTGGTTCAATCTTTTGCAAGATAGTGATCACTATATCCTAATTTGTGATCGTGAATTAGGATTCCATTTGTAATATTTGAGACTTAGACTTTCATTCAACTTTCAATGCAAATCTATCTAAAAATCTGTAAAATTAACACTTGAAACTGATGTTAGAACATATCAATATACATTGTCAATATCAAAAAGAAGGTTTTGACTTAGGTTTGACCAACCTAATCCAATAATCTCCATTTTTTTTTATTTTAACAACTTAGATTGATTTTGTAAGGGATAAAGAAAGCATAAGTGTGAAGTTGAGATGGTTAATAGTGTTTAACAGTTTAAATGTGTTGAAATGCAATTAAACACTTGGAATGCTCCCCTTCAATTCATGCTCCCCCTTAATCAATAACATGCAAGTTCACTCTCTCCTTTTATCAAAATAAAAAAGAGAGGACAATCGTAACAATAAGGATAAGTATAATGTTGTGCAAACAAAAAATAGCATTGTGCAACAATAGAAGGGAACAAACTTCAAACATAGATTATATTAAACAAATAGAGAATACAAGTGAAATAAAAGATGTTTGATCACATACTTAGGCCAAACACAAGAAATGAAAAGAACATAAACAAAAAAGGATTACAGGCCTATGTCTAAAACTAGAAAGTAGGAGATATGTCATCATTGTCATCACTATCTCTAATTTCTTCATATCCTCCTCCTTGTGCCTCATCTTCTTGGTCTTCTTCTTCCTTTTGGGTATCTTCTCATTCCACAAAGTCAAGAAGATGATAAGGAGTTGCACCCACCTTCTTTTGAAAATATACTAAATCACTGTGAAGGTGAGAGATAAGAAGAAATCTGCTATTAAGCATCCTTATCACTTTATCCAATTTTTTATTGATTAAAGAGAGAAAGAGAGAGAGAGAGAGAGAGAGAGAGAGAGAGAGAGAGAGAGAGAGAGAGATGGAAGAAGATTTGGATTTAGGCTTCTCCTTAGACTTTAAAGATGGAATGAGCTCTTTGGTAAGTTCCTTAATCACAAACTTTTTTCTCTTAGAAGCATGAGTAGTCTCTTGCTTCCTAGCCCCAATAGATCCTAAGGTGTACACATATGTGTCAGGATGCATGGCCCTGGCATTGATCAAGTAAGGCAAGTCAAGGAAGTTTTGGGAGAGGAGGTATTTCTTGGTTAGGAATTTTTCATTTTCATCATTCAAAGCTCCCACAAACCTATAAATTGTTGTGATATGAGAAAGGAGGAGAAATTGGCTTTTTAGTTTTGTACTCATGTGGATCAATTAATCCATGAGGTATCTCATTATTTGGATTGGTTGATTCTTGGTGAGGCAGAAAGGAATGCTAGGTCCTTTTGAAAACTTTCTCATTTCCATCACCCCTAGCATTGATGAAGAAAGTGATAATTCTACGGAAGAGATAATTTATGAGGAAGTATTTGGCTAGAGAAATTTTGGGGTCATGTTTGGTTTCGATAGAAATTTTGGATCAAAATTTTGAATAAATGATGTCAAAAGCAGAGATAATGAATGCAATCTTATCTCCATATTGAAGGTTGAAAAGGAAAGAGAGTTGATTGACCCTTTGACTTAGAGTTGCCATGCACATAAATTCTTGGAGGATAGTTCAACCCATAATATAAACTCTTTACGACCAAAGTTAGAAAGAAAGGCATGAATCTCCTTTTTGATGCCAAGACACTCAAGGAGAAAGGTGGATGAAATCTTGTTTAGTTGGATAATTTTACTAGAATTGGATTTTAACCTCTCATTTTCTTCTTTGATGATCCCTTTCATTAGATGAAGGGGAGGAGAGCTTTGAGGTTAGGCAATTGCCTTACCCTTTTCTGCTCTAATAAACTTTTTACGTGCCATGAGAGTGGAGGTTGGGAGAATTTGAAAGTCATTAAGAAAAGAGGTGAGGATTGATGAAGGGGATGAGAAACGTGGAATAGATGGTTTATATAGGCAAAGGAAAAAGTACAAATGTTGAATGAACAAATGGTAACAAAAGCATTAAATGAAGAGCAAGAACCATTTGAATGTCAAATCAAATGACGCCAGTGATTTTGAAAATTTGTAGTTGCTATGGCCTTATTGTGATCACTAATTATGAATTTTCTGAGTAATGGACAAATTTGAATTTTGAAATCAGTAAAGTCAATAGTAAAAAAATTTGAATTTTGAAAATTTCATGGTGGTGATCTAAAATCGCGACAACGAATTTATAGAGATGAAAACTTTTGAGGTGTACCTGTAAATAGTGACCACAAAGGGGTAATCAAGATCACAAATTATAAGACACTTCAAAAAACAATAAGAAAGAAAAATTGGCCCATACTAGATGTGACCAAATTAATATTGTGATGATCAATTCTAGCAATTTAGCATTGAAAAACACAATAGCACTATGAATTAAGACATCTAACGTATTCAACACACAATGTTATCAAACAATTACCCATCATATCAACTAATGACTCAATATTAATAAAATAATGAAATACATAAGGTAAGATAAATTTTCACCTTAACGAGCTTTCATCTAGCATCCTTAGTTCCTTTTGATTAAGTTCATCCTTTCTTCATTAAGGGGTTTAGTGAAAATGTCCGCAAGTTGGTGATTGGTGTCAATAAATTCTAACACCACATTACCATTTTGGACATGATATCTAATGTCTATATAATTGCTTTTTGAATGTTGGATAGGATTCTTAGAAAGATTTATTACACTTGTATTGTCGCATTTGATTTGAAAGTGAAATACAACTTTGCCATAATCCTTTAGTTGATGTTTCATCTAAAGAATTTGGGTGCAACAATAACCCACTGCTATATATTTTGCTTTAGGTGTGGATAAGACAATTAAAACTTGCTTCTTGCTAAGTCAAGAAACTAAATACTCACCTATGAATTTGCAAGTTTCAAAAGTGCTCTTTCTATCCAACAAACTACTGGCATAATCCACATTCGAATATCCAAGAAGACTAAAGATAAATTTCTAGGATACCAAAATCCTAAATGCAATATGCCATGTAAATAATTAAGAATTCTTTTCATAACATTCAAATGAAATTTTGTATGACAAGATTGGAACCTAGCACATAAACAAACACTAAACATGATGTCGGGTCTAGATGCGGTAAGAGAGAGGAGAGATCCAATCATACATCTATACTTCTTTTAATCAGTAGGCTTACTCGATTCATCTTTGTCTAACTTAATAGTTTCACTCGTTGTAGTCTTTGCTACTTTGCAACCATCCATGCCAAACCTCTTGAGTAGATCCCTTGTGTACTTGTCTTATTTGATGAAGATGCCCTCTTTAGTTTGCTTGATTTGAAGACCAAGGAAGAACTTTCATGCTCATTTCAAATTCTCTAGTCATACACTTAGCAAAATCTTTATAAAAAGATTCATTAGTAGGACCAAATATAATGTAATCAACATATATTTGTATAATGTGTGTATCTTTATTGTGCCATTTTACAAACAAAGTAGTATAAACCTTGCCTTTTCAAAGTCATTTTGTAAAAAGAATGAACTAAGCCTTTCCTACCAAGCTTCTTGAGCTTATTTTAAATCGTATAAGGCTTTAGTTAATTTGAAAACATGATTTAGAAAAACATAAGACTCAAAACTTGAAGGTTTTTAAACATAAACTCCCTCTTCAATGAAACCATTTAAAAAAACACTTTTTACATCCATTTGAAAAAAGTTTAAAATTCATGTGACATGCATATGCTAAAAGAATTTTAATGGCCTTTAATCTTGCTATAGGGGCAAAGGTTTAATCATAATCAATGTCTTCATCTTGGTTATAACCCTATTGTTCTTTGTAATAGAACCTTGCTCATCTAACTTATTCCTAAACACCCATTTGCATCTCGCAATTGGATGTTCCTTAGGCCTAGGAACAAGTTTCCATACTTTGTTTCTCTCAAATTAGTTGATTCCTCTTCCATAACATTCACTAAACTCTCATATCAAGAGCCTCATCAAGAGATTTTGGCTTAAATTGAGAAACAAATGCAAGATTATTTAATGCAAGTAATTAAGATATAGTACTTACTCTTTGGATGTCTCACCAATGATAAGATCCTTATGGTGATACTTGGAGAATTTCTAATCTTTGGGGAGTCCTTGAGCTTAGTTTTTTTCTTATTGTGTTAAGATTTCTCAACTTCTTGTGACAACTTGTTATGTTCAAGATCAATCATAATCTCTTTTGAAGTTGCATCAAGCTCCAATTTCACGAAGTCACCTACAAGATACAAGAGAACCTTTAAAGTTTACTAGATTCATCAAATATAATATTCATATACCCTTTAATAACCATAGTATTTTTTATTAAATACCCTATAAGCTTTGCCAGTGATAAAGTAGCCAAGAAAGATGCCTTCATTAGTTTTTGAAGCAAAATTTTCAAGATTGTACTTGGTATTAAGAATGTAACATTTGCACCCAGAAAGTCTAAGGTATTAAAGCTTAGGTTTTATACCATTTCATAGCTCATAAGAAGTTTTATTTAGAATGGATCTTTTGAAAACACGATTTGCATTATAACAAGTGGTATTGATGGCTTCGACCCAAAAGTAATTAGACAAATAAAACTCATTGAACATGGTTCTAACAATCTCTATCAATGTCCTATTTTTCCTTTTTACAACACCATTTTGTTATGGTGTTCTAGGAGTAGAAAGGTTGTGAGAAATCTTATTCTCTAAACATTAATTTTCAAAAGACTAATTTTAAAATTCCTTTCCATGGTCACTCATAATAAAAGAAATGAAGTAACCTTTTCATTTTGAACTCTTTTGGAAAAACATTTGAAAGCAATAAAAGTGTCATTCTTATGAGAAAGAAAGGACACTCAAGTGAACCTAGAGTAGTCATCAACTAGAACAAATGCAAAATGCTTTCCACCAAGACTACCATTCCTAGTAGGTCCAATTAAGTCCATACGAATGAGTTGAAGAGGTCTAGAAGTACTTAAAATATTTTTTGCTTTGAAGGAAATTTGATGTTGCTTCCCCATTTGGCAAGGTCCATATGTCTTGTTCTTAGTGAATTTAAGCTTGGGAAGACCATCTATTAGCTCTCCTTTTAATAGACTTTGCATAAGCTCCATGCTAGCATAACCAAGTCTTTTATGCCAAAGCCAAGCTTTATTATTAATAGAGATAAGACATTTAAAAGATTAATTAGCCAAATTGTCTAGGTAAATTAAGTAGGTATTGTCTCTCCTTTCACCCTTAAAGGCTACCTTCTTATCCATCAAGGTGGTAACTCGACATTCTATAGGGTTAAAGTGACTTTAGTACTTTTGTCACACAATTGACTTACACTTAACAAGTTATGTTGCAAACCTTCAACTAAAAGAATATTATCAATAAAGGAGCAACCTTTCTTACCAATTATTCTAAAACCAATTACCTTACCCTTGACATTGTTTCCAAAAGTCACATGCCATAATCTTTCTCTTTAATGGCTATGAATAACTTCTTATTTTTGGTCATATGCTTTGAGCATGCACTATCCATATGCCAATCATTATCTTCATTGGTGGCTTCCAAATATTCCTACAAAACAAAAATAAATCACCTTTGTTTAGGTACCCAAGCATACTTGGATCCTTGGGGTTAGGCCTAAAAGGGTCCTCTTAATTTAAGTTGTGCATTCTTAATGTAGCATAATATGTTTAAGTGACGATACTTCATACAATAGTGACATTGGAGTTTGATTTATGATTCTTTCTTCTATGAACAACTTTGGTATGAGTAAAAGGCCTTCTTAAACTTTGGTGGTGAGAATGTATACAAATGCATGAGTGATGAGAATTAGAAGAGAATTTGATGTGTGTGTGTGGTTGAACATGCTTCTTGTTATAAATGAAAGTACAATTTGCTCTTTGAGCCTTGGCTCTTGAGTCTTAGGGAGCCTTTTCTTTGCCCTTAGGCATAGGTTGCTTAGTTCTATGTGCACCTTTCTTCCCAAGGACCTCAATACTTGAAGTTTGAGGTGTTGATGCTTTAATGAATGTAATCAGAAAAGAAGTAGATGAAGAGGCTCCATTGAAGCCTAAACCATGTCTCACTAAAAGAGGTCTTTGAGATACAGTAAGTGTGTCTAAAGCTTCGTTTCCTTTATGAAATTTAAAGATGGAGTTTCTAAGTTTAACAACTTCACCCTTTAAAGAATCATTTTCCTTTCTCAAAGAGTTAAGAGAGGATGAAGACTTAAAAGATTCTCTAAAGATTTTTTGATTTCTTCATTAGAAGTCCTCAACTCATTTACAAGATCATTTAAGGATTTAAATTCATCCTCTAGTTTTGAACATTTTCCTTATAAGTTTTCATTTGTGATTTATATTTATCACATCTCAAAGTAAGAGTTTTGAGGTGCTCTTCATCCACATCATCAAATGCATCATAATCATCATAAGAATGAGGAGAAGTACTTACCTCATTAAAGGAGTCCTCTTGAGCCATAAAGCAGAGGTTGGCCACTTCTTCATCTTCATCTTCCTCACTAGAGCTATCATCCCATGTGGCTTTGAAGCTCTTCTTCTTTGTTGGACTAGGATGGTTAATCCTAAGTCTTAGACCTCTTTTGATCTTGACAAAGGAGATTGATCAATCTTAATTTTCCATTAAGTGTTGTTTTATAGAATTAAGTTAGACTTTCAATTGAAAGTTGGATGAAGTTCATAATCTTCAAGAAGACAAAGTTCATCCAAATTCGCGGTCAACAACTTTTAATTCGCGATAATGACTTAGCTCAAGACAGGGTGAAAGTAGGCCATACTGATTCACGGGCATCGTCACAACTACGACTCATCCACAGACGGGAGTATCAAAGTCACAAATGAATTCGCGATCATTATCGCGCCATAGTTGCGAACGCGAATTTCATAATGACTGAAGAGAGAACTAAGTCCACAACCACAATATGCCAAGTGTCTTAGGTATTCATTGAAGAACAAAATTCATAAGGGCGACATTATGGGTAGCAATCCCAATTCATAAAGTTGAAAATTCTCCTTCAAACAGAAGAGTTTGTGTCTCAGTTGTGCCCTGTACAAGGACTGATTGTGACTGCGAAGTTTGTAGGTAATTAGAAAGCAACGACCATATTTTCCTGATTGACCAATGAGGAGCTGACATGTGGACTAGCCATTAGACACAAATGGGGTTTTTTGCTGCAATTTTTGGCTTTTGTATGGAAATTGGAATGTCACAACCGTGAATCTTCAATAGTGACCACAACTCTTGCCTGTCATGCAATTAATGTAGAATCTGCCTAGCACGTTTTGAAGATTTGATGAGCTTCATAATCTAACATCTCTTTGGTGGGTATGAGCTTTAAATACTTCACCAAACATATGTAAATGTAAGAGAACTCATTAACTTGTAACAAAACTCTTGCAAATTTGCTACTCATTCTTTCAATTCTTCTTTATGCTTTAAGTGATTGTTTGGTGTGAGCATTAAACACCAATTGTAATAGGTTTTAGTGTGAACCTGTGAAAACACTTGAGAAAGGTTTTAGTGTGAGCCTATAAAAACACTTGAGAGAGGTTTTAGTGTGAGCCTTAGAAAACACTTATAAAAGGTTGTTATGTGAGCCTCAAAAACACAAAGTGTAAAAGTTAGGTGTGAGCTTGGAAACACCATTTTGAGTGAGTGAAACACCCAATTATTGTAGAGAATTGGGGAGTGGACGTAGGGTTGATTAATACCTGAACCACTATAAATCTTTGTGTCTCTTCTATACTTTATCTTTATTCCTCACTTTAATTTTTATTTAAATATCAATTCAACGCCCCCTTCTTAGTGCCTAGGACCAACAAGTGGTATTAGAGCCAAGTCTCATAAACAAGCCTTAATTGGATGAGCAAAGTTCATGGCACAAGAAGGAATCCATTCACACCTCAAGCCCTACTTGAATGGATCTGACTATACTTATTGGAAGTATAGGATAGAGATTTATCTGGATACAGATGTAGTGGACCTTTCCAATGTAGTTGTCAAAGAATGGAAGCCACCCACTAAAGTAATCGATGGAATTGAAGAACTAATTCCAATGGGAAGATTGGGTTGAAGTGCATAGGAGGTCAAATGGCATGAATAAGAAGGCAATGACTATTCTTCTAAGCTCTCTCTCTAGGGATGAGATTAGAAAAGTGCAATATTACTAAACAACTTATGCCATTTGGAAGACTTTTGAAAACTATCATGAGGGCACAACACTTGTTAAATAAAGTAGATTGGAGATGCACGTGATGGAATGAGTGCTCTTCATGATGAAAGACTATGAAAGCATCACATAAATGACAAATAGACTTCTATCCATCGTCACAAACATGAAGAAATTTGGAAGGACTCTCACAAATTATGAGGCAAACACAAAAATCCTTAAAACTCTTCCATTAAATAAGTTTAGTGCAAGAGTGTGCAGCATTCAAGAGTCCAACTCGAAGATTAGAAAGGTTCCTACGGATGTAGTAATAGGCAAACTTTTAACTCATGAGTTAGCCTTACAAAAGGATGAGCGAATGAATAAATTAAGGGGCTAAAAAGAAAAATCAGAAAAAGAAAGAAGAACCTTGGCACTCAAATCCTCAACCAATGAGAAGGAGGTAGAAACTACCTCTAGTGATGAAGAGAGTGACAAATAAGAAGAAGAGCTAGCAATGCTCTTAAAAAGGACTAAGGAGTTAATTAGATGAAGAAAAGAGAGAAGAAGCTTCAAGAAGACAACTCCTAATCCTAGAGAACGATCTAATGAAGTCACTTGCTATGAGTGTGGCAAGCAAGGCCACATCAAATATGATTGTCCCAAGATAAAAAAGAAGAAGAGATGGGATAAGGAGAATAAAAAGAGTTTCTACTTAGAATGATAGCTCAAGTGAAGATGAAGAAGAAAGAGAAGTTGCTAACATTTGCTTCATGGTATAAGAAGACTTTCTAAATGAAGTAAGTACTTTATCCCACTCTCATTTAGATTATGATGATTTTGATGAGATAGATGAAGACCTTCTAGAGGTTCTTACTATGAGATGTGACAAATACAAGTCAAAATAAAGTCTTACAAGAAAAAATGTCTAAAATTAGAAGATGATTATAAATCCTTTAATGATCTTGTAAGCAAATTGAGAGCATCAAATGATGAGCTCAAAAAATCTATTGAAAATCTTTCCAAATCATCTTCATCATTGGCTTCATTGAGAAAAGAGAATGACTCCCTAAAGGGAGAAGTGATTGAGCTTAGAAGCTTAATCTCTAAGTTTTACAAAGGAAAGGAAGCCTTAGACACATTAATTATGTCTCAAAAGGCCACCATTGATTAGACATGGTATACGCTTCAATGGAGCTTCTTCATCATCACATACTACATTTGTTAGACCATAAAAAACTCAAACTTTAAGTGTTGAGATGATTAGGAAGAAAAATGCTCCTAGCACTAAGCCACTTAAACCTAAAACCTAAACTTAAGGGCAAAGGGAAGGCTCCCCAAAGCTTAAGAGCCAAGACTCAAAGAGCAAGCCATGCCTATTTGTATAACAAAAGGTATGCTCACACACATGCACAAAAACAATCATTTACTACTCTTCATCACTCGTGCACATGCATGCACTCACATAATCAAAGTATGAGAAGGCCTTCTACTCATATTATGTTTGTGCATAGGAGAAAGACTCACAAGTCTAAGCTCCAATGCCATTATTGTATGAAAATTGGGCATATTAATATTCATTGTTTCATTAGGAAGGCTCACCTCAAACAAGAGGACCCTTCAACTTCTAACCACTTAGGATCCAAGTATGCTTGGGTACCTAAGAAAAGGTGACTTACTTTTATTATGTAGGGAAGTGTGGCAACCACTGATAAATCAAGCAATTGGCATATGGATAGTAGATGTTCTAAGCATATAACAGGAAATAGAAAGCTATACATGATATTGAAGGAAAAAGAAGGTGGAGATGTTACATTTGGTAACAATGCCAAGGGTAAGGTAATTAGTATTGGAACCATTGGTAAGAATGGTTGTTCTTTAATTGATAATATTTTATTAGTTAATGGCTTACAACATAATTTGTTCAGTGTAAGTCATCTTTGATCCTAGAGAATGTCGAGTCACCACTGTTGTCCCTAGACACCAAGAAGGGGGGTTGAATTGGTGGATAAAAATTCTAAAAAACAAAGATAAAGGGAATAAGATAAAACAATGGAGACACAAAGATTTTTTAGTGGTTCGGGCAAAACTGACCGGACGTCCACTCCCCAATCACTCAATTGGGTATTTCACTATATCAATGGTGTTTTCAAGCTCACACCCAACTTATACAACTTGTGTTTTAATGGCTAACACACAACCTTACAACAAAGTGTTTTCTAAGCTAACACAAAACCTCACTCAAGTGTTTCAAC
Source organism: Omphalea diandra (assembly GCA_949677035.1). Taxonomy (NCBI): domain Eukaryota; kingdom Viridiplantae; phylum Streptophyta; class Magnoliopsida; order Malpighiales; family Euphorbiaceae; genus Omphalea; species Omphalea diandra. Next base: position 11,909 of record CATIWR010281611.1, read on the forward strand.
AGGCTTACACTTAAACCTTTCTAAAAGTGTTTTTATAGGCTAACACAAAACCTTACAATTTGGTGTTTAATGCTCACACCTAACACTTGTAAAGAAGATGAAGAAAATGAGTAGCAAAGATT
>CATIWR010281628.1:0-25306 GCA_949677035.1 Omphalea diandra
AGTGTCATTGTCATGCTTCTACAAATCGCATGACTAAATGATCATTTATCTAATGCATATGTTCATGTGGGATTTCATATCATTTATGCAATGAATATGTTCATGTGATAATGCCAATGAATGTGGATAGGGATGTTACAGAAAGTCTCAAACATTTGGAATAGACCAATTTGAGTATTCAGTGTAATATGGAAAGTAACTATATCGTTCAAACTTTTGTATGCAAAATTTAAAAGCAAATCGGATATATGCGTTAAAAATAACCTGTATCATATAAAATTCTATGAAATGAATTAAATTACCATTTTATATGTAAATTTAATGCAAGAAATCACCACATAGATATCATAAATTGTATTAAGTTATACAAGTCATAAATTAAAAGTCCAAATTGCAGAAAATATTATAAGTAGTCCTAATTGTAATTTGTAGACTAATAATAACTCAATACGTCATCAATAACAATGATCAAATAATGATATAATAAAAGTTCCATCTCCAAGCAAACAGGAACCATCAAGCAAGATGAACAACATAACAAATCAATTGTACTTAACACAACAATGCAGCAAAGCAAGATGAACAACAACAATGTAGTAAAGCAACAACACAACAACAAAACAGATCACTTGTACCCTACTACAAGCCCTTTACAACCTGCGTAAAAAGTAAGATTAAGCAACAACATATCTTTAAAGCTACAATAATAAATCCAACAACAAATATCAATAAAGGAACGACAACAAAATTAATAAACCAATCAATAGAACTAAGTGCATTTCTTGAAAAAAGCATCAAAATGTAATTGATCGCATACAAAATTAAGCACATACCAGTAGACAAAACACATGACAATTAATAAATTAAAAATGTAGCAAAGCAACTTACATTATTGAGCAATAATTAAGCAGTATCAATCTTAGTCAATGGAATTCTTAGGCACTAAGTTGTGATATATTTTAGGTTATACTGAAATTTTTGTCAAACAAATGTACAAGTTAGTACATGTGCATTATTAACCGACATATCAAGTGAAGTAGAATTTGCAACTCAAGCATGTGTTTATAAAGTTATTAATCTGTTTCAAAGTTTTCAAGCATTTTAATTTATTCCCCCAACTGTAATGGGTAGGGGCATTTCTCAATCAGTCTTAGTAGTATATTAACACTTCAGCTATTGTAGGAGTCAAAGAACTCCTAAATTGGTCCAATGTCCTCCACTCAGTGCTAAAGGTTGATTTATATGCAATTGTAGAGCACTAGACAACAAGAACATCTCTTGCAACTTTGCACAAGGTAGGAAATCTAACTAAATTCACCTTCCACCACTTATTGATACTAAAATCTTTATTGAAATTCTCAAGTTCATCTTCCAAATATTTTTCTAGTTTTGATTTTTATGGAATATGGTCTTTTTTTTGGCCATTCGAACATAATACTGATCAATGTCTCATCATCTTGAATTTGATTTCAAACATAATCAACCAAAGGATTTGTAGGATGGCGAACAACTTTTTACTCCTCCATTAAAGCTGCCAAATGTGATTTTGACCCTTTTAACTAATTGGTTGGCCATCTTCTCCATAATAAGTAGAATATTTGAATTTAATATAATCAAATTTGGCTTTGGATCCAAGACAACTACTACAAATAACAACATATTCATTTTTGACAAGAACCCTAATATTTGTCAAATTTCTCTATTTCAGTAAGAGCTATATCCTCATCATCAAAAATTTTTTAGTCAATTCCCTCAAAATTTTAATTATTTCAGGGAAGTACAAATTAGAAGTAGAATAAAAGGATCCAAAAAGTTTGGTGGTCATATCATATAAGTTCTTTAGAAATTTGAAAATGTTGTGAATGCTAGGGGAATAATACTTGGAGAACATGTGACCTTAAGGCATTGGTCTAACTTCTCTACTTTGAATGTTGTGTTTTGAATGATAACAAAACAATGACAAAATCTAGAAAAGTTCTAATGTTTGTATTTTAGTGTTTTTATTTATTTATTTTTGTATCCTATAAGGGGAGAATGTTATGATAATGCTTAGAGGATATGTGACCCCAAGTATTTTCGTATAAGTGGTGTAGTTTGGGACAACCAATGAGCATGAAGAAGTTCCAATAGGCATTGAACAACTTCCAACAAGCATGGAGAATGTCTCAATAGTCGTTGGACAAATGTTTAGATGAGTTATGCTCTTTAGACCTTGCAACAGGCATTGGAGAAGTGCTCTTAGTTGAGCTATGCTAGACATTGCCATGGGCTTTAAGGATTCATAATGGGCATTGATATGGCCAAGCAACAAGCATTGGAAAAGTGCCCAAGATTGAGCTAAAGCTTTTAGAACTCGAAACGGGTATTAACCCTTCTTAACAGGCATTGAAGGAGTTTCCAATGGGCATTGAGAATCCTCTAACAACTATTGAATCATTTCTACAGTTTTTGAAAAACAAAGCACCAAGTTTAAGCATTCTAGAAAATCAACAATAAGCATTGATCATACTCCAATGGGCATTGAGATCAAAGCCAACGACCATGGAAAGATGATCAATGGGCATTGAAAGTATCCGTTACAAGTTCAACATGCGTTGCTGAGGATTAATAGGCACTGTCACTACTAATAGCTAGTTTTGTAGAAAAGTTATCAGATTGAACGTCAACCATTCCAATGACTAGTTTTGTAGTCTGTGAGTATATAAAAAACATTTTTGAACACTAGAAAAAGGTAAGAAACTTTAAAGAACATTTGTGAACGACTGGAGGTCATCTAGTAAGTTCTCTATGCAAACCTTTTAGTGGTGCTTTGTATTTGGGTAAAGTGATGATTATTTTGTAAATCTTTAAGAGTAGGTTTTCTCGAACACTTAAAGTGTATTTACTGCCTAATTTGAGAGGCATTGACACTGTTTGGATCTTTCCTTGCTAGTGGTTGCAAGGGTTGGTATTGCACCTTAGAAAAATAACAAGAGTTAGGTTGACTCTCTTGTTCATTGTTAAAAGAGAATAATTGTAAAGGTTGTCATTGAGCCTAAAAAAGGAAAGGTTCTTCCTTAGCTTAGAAAAGGGAAAATTTGTTCTTAAGCCTGCAAAAAGAATAAAAAGGCCTAAGTTAAAGCTTAGGGAGTGGAGTAAGCACATTGCCAAAGCCATTGCAAAATCTTTGTGTTGATTTGTACTTATTGCTTCTACTAAGTTTGTCTGTGTTTTTATTTATAACCCAATTTACCCTTTTCTAGGGTTGCTAATCTCCATCCAAGCCAATATAAAAGGGTTCTAGCATTTGTCTAATCACTAGCTATAGGTATATTTTCACTGAATTTTATTAAAAACTTACTATCAATATCCTCAAACCTATCAAAAACTTTCCAAAACTTAATGGTAGTTTCTAACATTTAGTAGGCAGAGTTCCACCTTATGGGGCAATCTAAGCTTAAGAAAGATTTTGAATTGATGCTAGGTAATTCACCACACTTTTTAAAAGTGTCTGACCTTTATAAGCTGCTTCTAATATACTTAACAACCTTCCTTATTCTCCTATTGGAACCTTGAACAAAGTCAAGTCCATTTTTGACAATTAATTATATAATGTGGGCATAACATCTCATATGGAAATATTCTCCTCTTAGTACTAAGGCATCTCTCTTAGTCAATTCCTTTCTTAAATGTTGGACAACAACATCATTTGATGAAGCATTATTAATAGTAATTCACATAACCCTTTTAACCCTATTAATCCAAACACCAATCTACAGTTTTTCTTATATTCACTCCCTTATGGCTTTTGATGACATAAAAATTCAAAATTCCTTTGTGTAAATTCCAATTTGAATATATAAAGTAAATAGTTAAACACAAATAAGACAATTTTGAAAACTGGTCTAAGTGTTAGTAGTCAAAAAAACTCTTTGACACTAAGTTTCAATGAAAGCAGACAATTTTAATTTCTCCCTAACATATAAATGAAAACAATCACTTATTATTACAAATCTCGAAAGGATTACAAAATTTGGATATCAACCTTGCATTAATTCTATAAAACCTTCTTTTGTACAAACCTAAATTCATCTTTTATAATCATCCTAGCCAAAGATTCCCCATAAGCTTCTTGATCAAAATACCAATAAGACATTATAGGCTAACCATCTATAGACTTAGGGAAAGATAAAGACTACTGACTCTTATCTTTGGACTTGAAAGCATCATTTAATGCTTTCTTAATCTCAAGTGGAAATTTTTCACAAGATAATTGAAGGTGCTTTCTCAAACTAGAAGTGCCTTACTCACTTTTGGCTTGATATTGTTATGACACCAAAGACACTTTGCCTTCCTTGTTTCTTTCCTATTATCATGATAAATTTTATTAAAGTGCACCAACATATCATAGCTAAGTCTACTACTACCTATAGGATTAACAAATTCAAAAGCACCTTCATCATTAAGTGATGGATCATTGTTGTCAATGCATAAAATTTAGCTTTTGGTGCTTAGATAATTTACTAGATGGGTTAATTAATGACAGGGATGGGGATTATGATGATGATTTAGTTAAATTTGAAGGAATGACAAGTGGATTAGGGTTTCGGGTTAGAAATGAATGGAGATTTCTTCTTACTAGACTTTTAGATTTGATATGCTTTTATTAAAACTTGGTTTTGGCAATGGTAGTAGACTTGTTCATTTTAATCTAGCAAAATTTTAACATTACAAATATAGTTGTTATCATAATCAACAATCACACACATTTATAGTTGTTATATTTTCATTACTAATCACAAAGATTATATTTATTAAAAAAACAAACTTTATTGATGAAAGAAAATTTACAAAATCAATTAACAACTAATAATAAAATACACCAGTCCTATTGCATTCCTAAACAAATACAACCATACCATCAGATAATACAAATTGAAAAGAAGAAAAAAAAAACAATCTTATTAAAACTGCAACAATCATCATTACAGTGATAAGGTAATCCTTAATTCCACGAGTTTGTTCCCTTTGCACCTTTAAAAATTAAAGATGCAACTTGTTCAAAAAAATCCTAGGGACAAATACATTAACACTATGTTGTTATGAAGTTAAACTTTCTAAACAAAACTCTTCAAAATCTGATTCCCAGAACTTATAAAACCTGCATAAATCATAGTAAAAATACACTTTGAAAGGATTTTTAGAAGACTCTAATATTTTTACTAGAGCCTTTCTCCCACATTTACACCTATGATTCTTGAACTTAATCAACCCCCCATTAACAAAAGACTCGACAAGAAACACCCTCGCAATAAAAGAGCTTGATTCCTTGCACTTAACAACATGTAATTTGATAACTTGAAATGTATTGAAAAAAAGTGATAAAGAAATCATATTTCTAAAATACTATAATTATAAAGGAGAGGAGAAACTTACAAATGAGAAGTTTGTTTGAATAAAAAACTAACTCACAAATGTATATATAAAACATTTCCAAAAGTATGACCATTATAATGTAAATAGTAACATAGAACAAGTCAACTGACATTGACAAAAAAAAAAACCATAATTAAATTAAAAGTTAAAATAAAAGAAGAATTGCTAACACGAAAAAAAACATAAATACAAAGAAAAGAAAATAACATAACAACACATGTAACACTGAGAGAGAGAGAGAGAGAGAGAGAGAGAGAGAGAGAGAGAGAGAGAGAAGGAGACACACACAACACCATAATATCAACCCAACCCAACATAAGTTATAATAGATCAAATCAAATCATAATCATAATCCAACCCAATATTTTAAAATCAGATAAAATCAAACCATAAAACAAAATGTAATAAATAACAATGTTAAAAATGTAACATTTTTTTATTTGATTTTTCAATTTAAGCTTTATCTCTTCTAATTCGAGCTTTATCTTCTCCTCTACCTCTTATTTGTCATCTAAAAAGACACATAAGTTATGTTAGAGAAACATAATAATGCGATATAAATGAATAAGAGAAAAAAGATTTAAAGAAAAGAAGAAGACATTAGAGAAAAGATAGAGAGAGAGCTCGATCTATTTTCTATATATTGTCTATATGAGCATGGATGGGTGCGATAATAGCTATTATGTTTTTGTAAGAGAGAGAGAGAGATTAAAGACGAAAGAAGGTGAAGATTGATGAGGATTGGATAAGTGTGAGAGCTACTATGTGAGAGAGATTAGAGAAGAAAAGGTAGACATGATGAGGGGAAAGTTCGTACAATGATTTCTATGAGAGAGAGCTTTTGTTTTATGTTTTAGGGTTCGAGTTAGTGAAATTAAATGTGTCTATTGTTTGTGCACAAATGCATATGTGTGTGTGTGGCTGGTTGTGCCACACACCTGTGTTTGTGTGTGAAGGGGTTGTGGATTAGAATAATGTTTGTGAAGTGATTGGGCTTTGTAAATGTAAATGAGAAAGGGTTGGAGTTTGTAAGGGAGAGAGGATGGGGTTAGTCTATGCACTTTATAAAGTACTAAACTTGATATATATATATATATATATATATATATATATATTATCTTATTTAATTTACTTGATATGGTTTAAGTTTAGTACTTTATTCTAGTTTCAAAGATTTATCAGTCTAATGCTGGTCCAATTTGATTTTTGAATTTAGTTCAAGAATCTCTTTATCTTGTGCTAAACTCGATTTGGCTCACTAGGTTGATAATTGAATAGGACAAAAGTAATTTTGAGTAAAATAGTGTAATTTTAAAATTTTTACAAAACAATGTAGTTTCATATTAAACTGGTTTGTTTTGATTTTCAGTTTTGTTTAAGTGTTTTTGGTTTCAATTAGTTTTTTGAATGACTAATTTTTTATAATGAATATAATCAAATCATTAATTGATTCTTGATTTTACAAGTTTAATCGATCAGTTTGGTCCAATTTTGAAAATATTATTTAAAATGGGATAAATCAGTGAACTGATCAGCTGATTGGTTTCTATTTTGATTGATTCGATTAATTTGATTGGTTCAATTTAATTAATTCAATAACAAAAGAAAATTTAAAAATATTATAAAAATAGGCTTTAAAATTAGAAAATATTTAAAATATAAAAATACATTTATAATAATTTAAAATAAAAAATAATTATGAAAATTAGTTTAAATCAAATTGAATTAGTCATTAGTTCAATTTTGAATTTTATTAATCCGATTGATCAATCCAATTTGATTTTCAAAATGTTAGTTGTCAACATGCTACATATTTAAAATTGTTATATAAGAAAATTTGAATAATAAGACACTTTTAGAATTATTTTGTTTTTACTTTCGTATGTGTTTGTTTTGACTGTTTAGGGTACTTGGGAGTGGCTAGCTGAATCTAGTCACCGAATGTGGACTTTTATGTGGGGATGGATCAAGGATTAGAATTTAAAGAAATCCAAGTGAAGTAAAAATTATAATGTCTAAGTACCAAAGTGAAATAAGAGAGTCAAAATCAAGTAAAAATTAAACTACAAGTGCTAAAGTGAAGTTAGAGAGGCTCAGGGCCCCTTGCATTAGATGTTTCACTCAATCTGTCCCTAATTTTGCATGCAACCATTAGGTGTATGATGCATTCAATATCATTATGACACTCATAAAGTATGGATAGAATGGTAAGTTTGGAGTGATGAATACAATAATTAATAATAACCAGATTTACTTATTAAAGTACAACGAATATAGATTAAAACTAAGGTTTGAATTACTAATCAAACGAAGAAAATCACATTAGAAGAAATCCTTTTTTCATGGCCTAAATTTCTTATTGAATTGTAGAAAGTTTATTTTCTTCTATATCGAATTGATTTTTCTCTTTCATTTTCTTTTTGTGTTATGGTTTTCTATTTTTACATATTGATAACTTCCCCATGTGGAAAGTTATTTCATGTATCAATAACTATCTTTGATAGTTTTCACTGTACAAATGGGTTGGCTCCTAATATGGGCATATCTAAATAAAAATCCAATCTCACTTACACATAGTGGGATGCATAATAAACTCGAGAAAATATATTCCTTATACTTTGCAATAATTCATACTTAGAAAATAAGTCATGTTACTAGTATACTTCAAGAGCTCAGTGTTACATATTTATTAGGAATTTATAGTTTCTTGATTGAATAAATTTTAGAGTAGATTATAGTATGTTATACTTTAGACCATTTTATCACATATATTAAGTCTCATAATCTCACTTGTGATTATATTTTATATTCACAATTATATTTCTTCACATATATTAAATATAATTAGTCAATTGATGAACATAAATTGATATGATACTCCAATGATATTCTTCTTTGCATGGTTCTCTTAACTTTAAGTTAACTCACTTTTCTAGGAGTGTCCTGCTAGTTCGTGTTATCAATGATCCTTTGGCAACGTCCTAAGATAACAAACATTAAACTAAGTGCTAAGTAATTGATAAGAGTCATGAGGGTACATGTAAGGCCTAGAATTTGGTTATTAAGGGTCTTTCATACAAGAGGACTCCTTTTCCTAAGTTATGAGCAAGAGAAGGCTAAATTTGATGAAATAGTTATGATTTTAATGATATAATGATGACTAATTATAATATGATATGAGTTAGAAAGGATGATTAAGAGATATGATGGTGAAAAATGCCAAGTCATAAGCATAAAGTAAGTGTAAGTTATTATAAATAAGCATGTATATGTAAGAACTGATGGTTAATGAACATGCATGCATTTTGGTATTAGAGGTTTAATAATGAATAATATATCAATATATATATGGAAGAAAGTTATGTTAAAGTACATATTAAAAAGAAATGAGAAAGGATGATGGAAAGCTAAGGTACAAGTTGAGTTAGGTGCATGATCTTTGATGGCTATTAAAGGGTGTAATTATGATTTATATGTGATTAAATAACATGTTAATGAAGTGTTTTAAATGTATTTTAGATGCCTAGAGTTGTTATTTGAAATGTGTTAAAGAAAGGAATTAAAGATTGGAACAAAGCTTTCAAAAAGTTAGAATGCTCTATTTGGGCATTTTGGTCTTTTCACGTCCTTTTATTTTTATTTTCTCCCTTAACATGAGTCTAACTCCATTTCCAACTTTATCCATGCCTAAAAATGGTATTTGGAGTGTATTAATAAAAGGACAAAAGGGTAGAAGCATAAGTTTATGAGTTGGAAGTAGCATTTTTTATGGACTTTTTCTAGAATTCTATATGGCCATTTAGCCTTTTTACACATTTTCTATTTATCTTCTATCCAAATAAAAATCTAGCCCCATTTTCATCAGTTTTTAGCAGTCTAACACTCACCTAAAATCCTCCTAAAACCTTTTCTTCATCCATGGCTATCAAATCAAGTTAGGAGAATTAAGTTTGTTCTTCTATCTTCTTCCATCTTTTAAGCAAGTTAGTGCCTTTCTCCTTCCTATTTCAAGAAAGTTATAATCCACCATATTTCTTATGTATTTTTTTTTTTTATGTTTGAATAAGTGTGTTTATGGTGTTTTTGAGCTTGGTGGTGATGGAAAAGATGAAATTTAGTGTTAGTATGGCATGAAAGGTGAGGTTGTCTTCAAAAAGAGTTTTAGATGTGCTTGAAGAGCATCAGATATTTCTCTTAGTTCTTGATTTTAGATGGTTTATTAAATGATAATTGCTATTCTAATATTCAAATTTGAGAAGAGAATTGAGCTTACTTAGTGTTTTACATTGAACTAAAGACAATATTGATGTAGTTTATAATTAGAGCTTTGAAAGGTGTTGATATATATATGGATTGATTATATGAATTCTTGGTGATTATTAACTTCTTAAATGTTAATTGGAATCATAAACTTCTTGTTTATGATGATAATTGAGGCTTAAAGCATTTCTAACACCTTAGTTGTATTGAGTTAGATATTGATGTTTTAATAAGTTTATGATTATTCCTTATGTAAATGAGTTTTAATTGCAAGGATAATTAATGTAGTTTGAGTTCCTTCATATTATTTAGGCTGTTAAATGTTGTATAAAATTATAAACTTAAGGTTTAGAGTTGTATTAAAGTATTGAAGGATGTCTTATATCATAATTGAGATGGAACAAAAATTTGTTGTCTTAATGGCTTTATAGATGTCTTTATGTAAATGACTTATGTTTATAAGGAGAATTTATGTTAAATTGAGTTTCTTCATATTGTTTGACACAGTAGACCTTATGACTAGTGTTATATATTAAAGGAAGAGATGTTCTTCATTTAGTTAGGTAAGATTATACACATTTGTCTTAATGAGTATATGGATGGTTTATGATGAAAAATGAGCATGTTTATGGATTTAGAAGTATGAAATGAGCTAAGGATTACAATTATGAATTACTACATGATTAAATGATGATATTAATGTTGATACTATGAACGAGATAAAAGGAAAATGGAGATAATGAGTTAAGTATGAAGGATGGTAAATAAGTTACAGGTTAGAGATAATGAAAATTATGTTTACGTGCTTGATATTGATATTTAGGACTTCATTATCCTTATAAGGGCTTTTTCCCTTTTTTGCTATATGTTATGTTTATGTTATATGTTCTATAGATGAGTTTGAGTAACTCTCCATATTTTAGTTGCTATAGTAACAATGGAATGGATGTGCATGTGTAGGCATATGTATGGATGAGATGATTAAGAGTAAGTAAAGATAAAGTTACTGACAAGTAAGGCTAAGGAAAAGAGATAGAGAAAGAACAAAACCAAAGCAAGGAAGAGTTATGGCTAGCAATAAAGGTGAGGGATTTTAGTTGATTTTCAATGTCCATTGCATACATGCATCATGAATTTAAATTTATAGGATGTAGTAGACAAAAATATGTTAATATAAAAGTCATGCATTATTATGAGATGAAATGAATGCCATGATGCAAATGTTATGCATAAATGCAATGTGATGTAATGGTAATTGAAGGAAGAATTAGGAACCTAAAGAGTCATAGCTAGCCTAAAATGATTAAAACTTATATCAAATATGTGAATGATATGCATGCATGACATGACTTGTGAGGAAACTCTCTTGTGTAAAAAAAAGACATGACTAGTAAGGCAATTCTCTCACTAGCTACAGTTGGTGAGGTAACTCTCCTGTGTAAGAAAGATAAGAAAATCAATTAGGGTTTCCCATGGACTTGACTATCCATTTATGTAATATTGTGCCAAGCAAATGTTAAATGCAAAAACTTATGCCACGTAGATAAAAATGCATTCATGTTAAGGCATGTGAGCATCTATATAGACAATATAATTTCCTTATCGAGTTTCTCACAAGAAGCTCACCCCCTACATATACAGATTATTTTGTAGGTTAAGCATAAGATTGATGTAATGAACAAAAGCTAAAGGTCAAAGATTATGGATGAAGGATTTAAGTTTATTTTTTGTGTATCATATATTGATAAAACATTACATTGTTTCTTCATAATTGTCTAAGTAATAATGTGTGTGTCTATATATATATATATATATATATATATATATATAATTGAAAAGGTTATAAATGTATTAAGCAAAATATTAAGTTATATAATGTATTCTTAGCAATCTCTGCAAAATATAAGTTATGAATAACGTGATATGTATATGTCTAAAGTTAATATAGTGTAAAATGATTATGATGAATGATTAGTGAAAATGATGTTAAGGCATATTATGATTTATGGCCCATATAAGATAAATGTTAAATGTTTATGATAATTAAAAAAATATTATAACTAGAACGACTTTAAGTATACCCTTGATTCTAGGATTATCTATGTTCAATAATGTGTATATAACAATAAACGAGAAAAGGAAAAAAATAAAAGGATTTGGCTAATGAGTTTAGACTCCCCCGATCATGATATGATAAAAAATAAATTAAATGGCTATAGTATAATGTAAGAAAATATTTTTATGAAATATTTGGGATTAACCTTAGCTACCCTACCTCCCATTTGTATTATCCTAAGAATTTAAAGTGAGACAAATGAAAGGTAGAAATATTTATGGACAATAAGTATAAATTCAAGATTTAAGGTATCACAATCAGTATAAATTCAAGATTTAAGGTATCAGAGAGTTTATAAAAGGGTTTAAACCATGAGTAATTAGGCTTACTATAGGTTCTGAAGGCCTTAAGCCTTCCCGTCCCCTAGCGTCTATGTAGTCATGAATAAGAGTCATGATAGTATAATATGAGAATTCTTATTTCCTTAAGGTCTCACACAATAATAAGTTAGGATCTTTACTTTTATTACTCTTGATGGTCATTTTTATTACACATGTGGTATGAATCACATACTACAATATTTTCTCCTTTTACATGGAGTGTATGTCTTTCTCAAAATAAATATTGTACAAATGATAGTTTAGACACACTCAGCATCTAACTTGAGTTTACAAATCTACTTATTAATATGTTTAATTCATTATAACTCACATCTGACAATAAGGGCAAATATAATAAAAATATGACTTCAGTTAAAATTGTTATAATGACGGTGTCATTATTAACACAACATTCTGAATTTTAAACTTGAGTTATATTATCACCTAGATAATAAACCTAAAATTTGTCTCATCTTGACACATTATAAAAAATGATAAATACAATTACCTAAGTGAGAAGGTCAATTTCTTATATGCCATAAATACTTTAAAAAAAAAATCAAGAAAGTACTTAAGAATATTCACGTGCATGTACACTTATAATCTCCATTATCATTTAGACATCAATTAAACATTCATAAACATTGAAAAATAGTTGGTAGTAAAAGTACACTAACGTCTACACATTCCTTAAGATTTTGTATGCTTAACAAATACATCTCTAGCAATCAACATTATTAGTGGATCTACAATCATTCCTCCCATAGAAATATATTTTATGTTTACTTCTTTATATGCCACCATGTCTTTAACTAAATTGTACTTAGTATGCTTGGTTTTATAATGAAACTTTAGGTCTTTAGTATATGCAATAATCATTTGACTATCATAGTTGACTAACACTAGACTAATGGAACTAATAGTGACCCCTAGATCATCCAAAAGCTTTTTAAGACACATGACTTCTTGTATTATAAAAAAGAAGGCCACAAATTTAACTTCATCATGGATAGGGCTATACTTGACTGTTTGTTATTACTCTAAGATAAAGTGTCGTTACTAATTAACAAAAATAAAAAAAAAGGTAGGCTTCCTCTCATCTAATTCTCCTCTTTAATCAACATCAGTATAACCTCTTAAATGCATATCATAGTCTTGATAGTATAGTGAGTAATTAGTAATTCCCTTTAGATACCTTAGAATACTTTTTATAACTTTCTAATATTTTGGTCTTGTGTTCGATTGATACCTGCTTACCATGCCAACAACATAGTAGATGTTTGGTCTTTTACACATCATGTCATACATTAAATTACCAACTACACTGACATAGAAACTTTACTCATTTGTTCCTTTTCAACTTAGTTATTGGGACATAATCTTTGGCTTAAACCTTCACCTTTAGTTATAGGAGTATCAATGACTTTATAATCTTTCATCTTAAATCATTTAAGGACTTTTTTGATATATGCCTCTTACAAAAGAGATAAAATTTTCCTCAGATGATCTCCCGAAATCTTAACTCTAAGAATATATGAATCTTCACCCATATCTTTCATTTTGAAGTTAGATGACAACTATGCTTTGATATCATTAACATACTTATTATTTCTAGTTATAAGTATGTCATTGACATATAATGACAAAATTACAAATTTATCTTTAGACCTTTTGTTATACACAATGATCATCCTTAATCAAAGTGAAACCATTCAAAATGATTACATTATGAAAATGAATATACCATTGCCTTGATGACTGTTTGAGGTCATAGATGGACTTCAAAAGTTTACAAACCTTTTGTTCATGGCCTTTTTTAATGAAATCCATCAGTTGTTCTGTATAGATCTCTTCATGTAATTATCTATTAAGAAGAGTAGTTTTTACATTCATTTGATGTAATTTAAGGTATATGCTAGCAATTATAGCTAGAATTAAGGAAATCAAGGTAAAACACATGATAGGTGAAAAAGTTTTCTATATAGTCAATTCTTTCCTATGGTGTGTACCCTTTCCCAACTATACAAGCCATTAATGGTACCATTAACCTTTTATATTATCTTGAGAATCCATTTATTCACATTGGTTTCAAATCTTTTTTGGAGATTAACTAATTCCTAAACTTGATTAGATCTCATAGAATCCATTTCCTCTTCCATTGCCTTAAGCCATTTATCCTTAGTAAGACAAGAAAGAGACTCTTGAACATTCTTTAGATCATCCCCTTCTTGTATAAGGATCATAAAAGATTCACCACCTTCAATCTCAAATTGATGATGAGGAATGATTAGACAATTATTTCATCATAATTGAGATTCATTAATTCTTAAATTACTCCCATTTGGACCAGGATCATTTTCATTTGCATGAGATGATGAAATTTGGACAAGTGGAATTAATTCATCATCTATCAAAATCCTCCCATTTGAATAAGGTACTGCTAATAAGTGTGGACCTATAGTTTCAAACAGTGATAAATCCTGACTTGGGTCACCCTATTTAGGAAAATCAGTCTCTAAATTGTGACATAATGTGATTCGAACTTAGTTACATTCCCACTATCTTATTTATTTATGGAAGCATAACCTATTGATTTTTTAGAGTACCTTACACAAATACTTTTCTTTCCTCTTAGACCTAATTTACCATATTTATGGGAGGAATCATGATCATAAGCAACACATCTCTAAGGTTTTAAAACACTTAGGTCAGGTATTTTCACTAGTCCCTAACTTATATAGAGTGGTGGTAACTAATTTTATGGGCAGTCGATTAAGCACAAATGTGGTTGTCAATAATGTATCCTATTGGCCATTGTGCACCAAGAAGAGGGGTTGAATTGGTGGGTAATTTAAAATTTTAGAGGGAGCACAAATAAATAAAAGATTAAGGAAAGGAAAAAGAAAGAATCAACACAAAAGATTTATAGTTTTAACACAAGAGATTTATAATGATTCAGATGTTAACAAACCCTATGTCGACTCCCTAACTCACCAATTGGGTTTTCACTAATTCATTAATATTTTACAAGCTCACGCCAAACCCTAATTACATATGTTTATGGCTCACTCATATCCTTACAAAAGTTTTACTAACCAAAGGTTCATTCTAAACTCAATTCCTAAGTGTTTAAGGCTCTCATTTAACTTTTCGCAAACAATCAATGTCACTCAACAACCAAAGTAGAAAGTAATAAAGTGTAAGAGTGTTAAGATTTTAATTTGTAAGAGTTTGTGTATAATAAATGTTGGTTCTCTTACATTCAAGGCCATTTGGTTGAGTACTCATAAGGTCCAACCACTAAAAAGCCATTACTATAAAATCGAAAAACAAATCTCTAAGCTATGGTAGATAATTCTTCATTAAATGCTTATTAGAATTAGATCATAGTTGAGATCAATGGATCATGGTCGTGAATGACATTTCGTTATAAGAAGTGCTCTTTTATGGTTGAGACCTCCAAATATGTCTAATAGCTAGTGACACTTGGAATTTAATCATTAGTTCTCTTAAAACTTGTCATTGAAACCCTTAATTCTTTTTAAGCATCTCGAATTTGATTAGTGAGTTACAATCATCAATAAGATAACATTGGAATAGGCACTGTGTGCCTCACCATGAAACAAATTGTCCATTTTGCTTAAAAGCTTGAAGTTAGGTCAAGGTCGCAATCTTCAAATCTTCAAATGGTTCTTTAAACATGTGGTTTACTTCTATGGGTTTCCTAGGTGACTGTTGGAACACTTTTTGAATGTTTTAAATATTTTGGTCATGACTCCCATTGCAAAACAAACTACCAATATTAGTTCCCAATAGTAGTTGCGATCTTTATGTCTTAGTCATGAATTAAGGGATAGTTTTGAGACTTTGAGAATTTCTCTTCCATTTAAGTTCTACTTTAATTCTTAACTTATTTTCTATAAAATAAACACTTATAAAGGGTATTAGAGTCTTTAAATCTATATTGTTAAAATCAAAAGAGAGGTTTAACCTAGGTTTGACCATCATAGTCTAACAAACTCTCCTTTTTGATTTTGACAATCTAGATTGAATATGTAAAAGATATAACTTCTAAGATGTATATCCTTATAGATTTTAAGTGTTTGGAAGTCATAGTAAAGTTGGATGCTATAGATCTTTAGTAATGCAATATGTGTAATAAAGGAACTAAACACTTAGGCATTGAATTTAATGTTATAACCATATTAGCCCTTAATTTCCAATATGTTACCATTAAATTTAAATATAATTCAATTATTCTCTCCCCATTTGTCAAGATCAAAAAGAGAGGGGAATGGAAAGAATATAATAGGGATAAACAATACATGTCTTGAACAAAGATAAACACAATCAACTTTAATTGTCAATCAATCCACAATTTTCAAACAATCCCAATAAGCATTAAAAAGATAAATAGACAATGGATAAACACAAAGATAAAGAAAATTTCATTAATGATAGAAAACCAAGTACAACTAAATCATAAAGTTTCAAACATATACATATGTTTAATCATCAAATTGAGCTGAAAGATTAAAAAACATAAAAAATCATAAAAGAAATATAATTAACATGAAAGAGAAGATGAAAAACAAAAAGAAAGGAAAGGTAAAAACTAAAAAGTTAGGGAGTCATCATAATCATCACTATCACCATCTTGGTCTTTTTCTTCTTGTTGTTCTCCTTCTTGATTACCAACTTCTTCTTCTTCTTCTTCTTCAGTGTCCACCTCCTTAAAATCCAAAAGATAGTGTAGGGTAAGCTCCATTTTTTCTTGTAAGTACATGATAACATTGTGGATTTCACTTAGGAGCTTGAATCTTCTATTCATGACCCTCATGATCTTGTCTAGCTATTTATTAATGTAAAATTAGGAAATGAAAGGAAGAGGATGAGCTTTAATTGGTGGTTTTTGTCTAGCTCCTCTTAGCCTTCTTGAATTGCAATTTTTCTCCTTTTTTGCACTTAGAAGGCTTATTGAAGCATCACACCTTTAGATCCAAAGAGATACTCGTAGGTATTTTCCCTTATTACTTTGGAATTGATGAGATAATTTAGGTCAAGAAAGTTTTTACTTGGGAGGTAGGTTATTATGAAGAAGGCTTCATTTTGGAGGTTCAATGCTCCGACAAAATCTATAAATTATTGTGACATAGGAGGGAATAATGAATTGACCATATTTTTCTTTACTCATATAAGCCAACTGGTTAATGAAAAAAATGGCCTATTTCAATTAGTTTGCCTTCAATAAGGTAAAACAAAGGTACTTTAGGCACTTTCTCATTGCCATCACCTCTAGCCTTTATTAATAAGGTAATAATTCTATGGAGAAGCTAGAAGGGTAAGGTTTTTATGTTTTTAGCAATTGAGGTCTTGGAGTCATGATGGGTTTCAATGGAAGTCCCATGCTAAAATTCAATAAAATAAAAAATGAAGCTAGCTCAATTTCCAAGGAACATCATCACTAGTTTGGAAGTTAAAAAGAGAACAAATTTAGGTGTAGGTTATGCAGAAAGTTTGGCCAAAGCAATGAAAGAGAAGACCATACATACTTGTTGTTGTGTCTGTAGGGTATGAAAACCCTAAGAAATAATGCCTCAAATCTTCACAAAATCTTCTTTTTATTTGGAGTAGAGATTAGATCCACATTTCTCTCTTAAAAATATGTTTTTTTTTTGTCCAAGAATCTCTATCCATATTAGATCTTTGTTTTCTTAAAAAGGCAACTTGTTTGCGTTTCTTAATTTTGGATCTAACATTTTACATGGCCTAATGCATGGCCCATGTAATAGCTCATGTACTTAATTGCTTGTGTGATTATGCTCTACTGATTGGTCAACTCTGCATCTCTATATACTTCTATGCATATGGCATGTGATAGCCCATACAACATTGCTAAAAATTGCAATTTAGCTCTTTTTTTTTAGAATTTCCTATGCAAACATAAAAGTGATAGAAAATTAACTTATTCTAAAATAAATATGAAAATATATACTAAAATAATCCTTATTAAACTTTACCAGACTTAATGTTTTGCTTGTCTTTAAGTAAGGAAAAGAAATAACAAAAGAACTTCTCAAATCATAATTGCAAATCCTTAAATTTAGAAAAGTCCATAATAAACTAACACAATCAACTCATAAGAAAATTTATGACATTTAAGTTCACTATCAAAATTTTGCAAGCAATTCTAAGTATAAATCAATCAAGAAATATGCAAAAGCCATAGTATGCCTTTTTCACTTTTGATGCAATTTAAAAACAAACATGATACAAGCTAGCATTGTCAAAACTCTTCCTAAAATAATGTTGTGCATAATTCTATAGGCAAGAACATACAATCAATCTCCACTAATATAATAAAACACTTCATTAAGGATCAAAAGGTCTTTATTGTCTTATAGCATAGCTAGGGAAAAATTGGCTTGCTAAAGAAAATGATAAAAGGTTCAAACAAGATAATTCCAAGAATGCAAATAATCAAGTAACACTAAAAATTCCCATAAGTTCTTAAAATTTCGCAACTTGTCAAACCTTTCATTCTTTTATTTCTTAGCAACAATCACTCAACACAATCCAAATTCATCACAAAGCTCAACAATAAATTTTGTACATAATGCATCTCACATAGATTTATAAACTCTAAACTATTTAAGCATTAGAGCTCAAAGGACATAACAACTCTCAACTATTTTCTTTTTTTTTTTTCACTTTTTTTTCTTTTTTATACTAACACAAATAACCAACAAATTGTAAATATGCAATCGTTTCACATCCTAACTTTTTTTTTTTCCAAATATCAAACACTCGCACATGCTCAAATATGAAATCAAGAAGGAAATTCAACTTTCTCAACAAATATAATGAAAATTCTAGTTATACTTAAAAATTTCAATCTTAAAATTCTCTTGATGGGTAGGCCATATGAGACATATGGTAATAAGTTTAAGGATACCAACAAAAAGGCTTGTATACACTCTAAGAGTGTATTTAGAGGATCGAAAAGGGTGCAAAAGAAAAAGATTGATAAGGTATTGAGATATGCTAAATGGGTTAACATAAAAAAATGTCTAAATAATTTTCATGATCAAATGTGAATTAATATTTCACCTCAAAAGATTGTATGCCTTATTCTAGAATTAGTGGAAAAGTTTTTAACAAACTAGCCTGCATATGTTTGCGCCTAAATAAGTAATGAACTCCTTAGTGTAATAACTCAAGCAAGTTTCTAAATCAACCTAAAAAAGAAATTACTTGTAACTTTTATCAAGTTTATTCAATTGTCCAAAATTTCTAATAAAATTGATCATGCATAGTTCCATTACAAGCATTCCAAAATCTAAGAATTCACAAATCATGAAGTGATCACTCTCAAGTTAATTCGTTTTCACTTTTAGGGCCTTACCTAAGAAGAAAACAAACCATTGAAATCCTTAAATCAATAAATCAAAATTTCCTTTTTACAATTTAATTGAATTCCAAAAAAATTGAAAGAATAAATCCAATTCTAATATTCACAAAAGAATAAAAGATTGAAAGAATTAACTTAATTCTCTTCCCCAAACTTAAATTAAATATTATCCTCAATGTTTGAAAGGAAAATAAAATTGCAAGAATAAAAAAAAAAATCCTCCCCCTTTATGTGACTTGGATATGACTTGGTGCTAATTTTGAATTTTTATAATTGTTCATTTCGCAAAATCCATTGCCACATTTCAACTTTCCTTCAATAGTAAATTAACTTGAATAAATTAGAGTAGAATGGAAAAATGATTAACAAACAATCTAGGTGGATATGAGACAAAGGCTAATAGAGATGCATGAACTAGCAGGCCACAAACTATACAGTTGAAATGGAATCTAGCAGCATATCTGTAGTATACAAACAATTCAAAAAAAAAATCTCAAGCATCTATGCATTAATATCTCAATTGACAAAAATTCCAACAACCACAAATGCATCCAAATCCACACAAACATATTTCGATTCACTAAAAATACAATTGTTGGCCTAGTGCACCAAGAAGGCGGGTTGAATTGGTGGGAGATTAAAAATTAAAGAGAAAGGTTAAGGTGTTTGGAGAATCAAGGAATGGAGAGAATAAACACAAGACATTTATAGTGGTACGGGTATTAACAAACTCTACGTCCAGTCCCTAATTATTTACAATTGGGTATTCCATTCAACTAAACTGGTGTTGTCAAGCTTACACCTAACTTATTCAATTTATGTTTGATGGCTCAAACAAAACCTTTACAACTTGTATTTTCAGGCTCACACAAAAATTCTCTCTCACAAGTGTTTTGGATAGGCTTACACTTCAACCTCTTGCAAGAGTTTTAGAATCTAGGCTAACTCTTAGCCTACATACAAGGGTGTTTAATGCTAACACCAAACAACCAATAACACGTAAAGAAGAGTAAGAAGAATGAGTAGCACAATTGCAAGAGTTTGGTTATAATAAAAGGAATTCTCCTGTATTTACATTTGTTTGGTGGAGTATTTATAGCCAACATCCACCAAAGAGATGTTATTCAAAAACTATCCCAAAATCTTAAAGTTATGCTTGACAAATTTTGCATTAAATGCTTGTCAGGCAAAAGTCGCGGTCGCTACTGCCATTTCGCGATTGCAATTTTCCAAATTATACTGAGGAGCTGAAAATCGCGGTAAAGATCCTTGTTTTGTGTCTAATGGCTAGTATATGTGTCATTCACCCATTGGTTGTCTAAGAAATATAGCCATTGTGTTCAACCAACTACTCAAAAGTCATAGTTGCAATTGAACTTTCTCTTAGGAGCAATTGAGACCGCAAATTCTTATGTTTGATGAGAAGACAACACCTTCTTGAGTTGTGGTCATGACAAATGCTTCACCCTCACGATTTTTGATTTTCAAACGGCTTTCTTAGACACTTGGTGTGCTATGGCTATGGCTTTAGTTCCCTCCTTTATTACTATGAAATTCGCGATAATGACCTTGGATGTGAATGCCACCACAAATTCCTTTATGAATCAACCAAGCTCCCTTTGGCTGAGTCATGACTATGAATTTGTCTATGAATTCCTCTAGCCTAGCTCCATCCATCCTTATTGCAAGGTCGCGATCGTGATTTAGGGGATACTGACCTCGAATTTAGATTTTCGACTTAAAGATGGAGATTTTGACTTCTATCCAACTTCCAATGAAAATTTATCTTATAAACTATAAAACAATACTTGAACAAAGCATTAGAACTTATCAAATTAACCTCTCATGACATGTTAATCATCCATTGTTAGTGAGAATTATGGAGTAACTGAGGTAGAGCTCTTAGATGGAAGTTGAAATTCAAGAGAATAAGAGTTATTTGTGTTAGATTTTGTTGTTAGAGCAAGATTTTTTACCCACGATTTCATAACCCTAGAAGAGGAATTAGGGAAAGTTCAAAATATGAAAGTTGTAGCTTTATATCCCACACAAATGCATATGAAACATTTTTGCTTGATTTTATGTGTGTGAATAGTTATGGCTCCTTCATTAGAGCTAGTTCACAACCAACTGAGATGACCTTAGTCTTTCTGTTTTCTTATATTTTGATGGCTTTATATTCTGATTTTGATAAAGTTTAAAACATGAAATTTTTTGGTTATATCCTTTCTAAACACTTATAAAGAATTTTTGATTGATTTGTTGTGTGGAAAGAGATATGGCTCATTGATTGAGACTGACCTTGTACCTAGATGAAACCCCACCTTTCTTTTAGTTCTGTTTTCCAAGAATTTGATGGCCATAGATTCAGAATTTGATGATGGTAAAAACTTGAAAGTTGTATATTTATGTCTAATATATATACCTGTGAAATATTTTTGCCAAATCCGGATGGTTATTGAGATATTGTCCCATTATCATGACTATTTGTCAACATGTAACAAACCTGCTCACCCTGAGATTGGTCCTTTATTTTGGTGACCTTATATACAAAATTAGATAATGAGTAAAACTTGAAAATTTTCCTTTATATGTTTTTTAACTGATGGTAGATTATTATTGCAATTGGATTTATAGAATTTGAGATACGCTTAAGAATGTAAGACCTACTCAGACTGAGATGACCTTGCAACAGGGAAAAATTTAAAAATTCACCACATTTTTTGTGTGTCTGATATTGGCCTAAAAATTCACCACATTTGAATATGTTGTCTCAATTTGTTTCTAGTTTGTTTGAAAAAAAGGATCAAGCCATTTAGATAATTATATCTAGAGTTATTTCTATGAGAGTGTAGCAAGCTCAGGCTGCCATATAAGGAAAATATGCATAAACACTAGGTCCACTTGCATGAATCATGCCATAGTTTCATACCAAGCATTCATAATCATTTTGACATACTTATAACCATGTATGTATCAAATGTTAAGATCCCAAAACTTTAAGGAAGCTGTAGAGAGAGAACCAAACCTACCATAAAGGTTGGTCACATCAAAAGGTGAGTAAAAACTATAATTAGATTCTAATGTGTATACGTGTGATAATTTTATGAAGTGATTATGTTCCATTACATGTATATGTGATTGAATTGTTACCTTTTACATATGAATACAATTCAAGCAAGAATTATATGTTTTTAACGATTACTTGGTATACCATTGTTATGAACACTTGCATATGGAACTAAAAGGGTGTTGTGACCGGCTTGTCAAACACTTGCAAAAAACATGGAAGATGAACCAATCGGTCCCATTGGCACATGTTATTGATTAAAGCAATCACTTGTTATATGCTGGCCAACAAAATCAAGTGTCACTTAAATCACATGAATTCCTGAGAGAAGTGTTTGCCTTGCATGGTCACGACATAGTCAAATGTTATACTTGTAATGTATCCTGATGATATTTAATTGTTGGCTGTGACATAAGAATTTGATTATTGTTTTTATTCATTGAGTCGTGACTCACCAAATCACAATTATATTTTTTAGATACTGAAGAACAGGTATTGGACACTTTGGTGCTTAGAGTTTCGCATTGAGACATATGGACCACAGGTCATCGGCTGAATTTCAACTCTCTCTCTCCTTGGGTCATGTACATACATTTAGATAGGAACTAGTTATGGTCACTAGTCTTGACATTAGTTAACATATATGTACATTAAATACATGTTTGATTGTGTATGTTTGATGAATAAAATTTTTATGCATATATATTTTCAGACATAGATGCTATGAGTTTTGTGAATGAAAATGGTCATTACAGTTTTTGGTATCAGAGCAGGGATAGGTTCCATAAGGACATACATATGAACATGTGACTTTTGCACTATTTTGCATTATCATATGACATAGTCTTATATGTCTATAGGGTATTAGCAGAAGGTAGTCATGGTAGTACCCATGGCTCACCAAGGAGAGAGGAGTCAGTCGATTTGCATTCCATAGAAGCATCATGCCAACCATTAAGAGATCAACCTACTGACAGAGTTAGATCTCCTACACATTCTTATGCATAACACATATCTCATAGTCAACCACAACATAGACTTGGTGAACCAACAGTGTAGGGTATAGAAATTCAAAGAGAGAGAAGGTATGATAAATTAAGAAAACAGGGTGCAGTTGACTTCAGTGATACCACAGATCCATCAGTGGCAGAGACATGGTTAAAAAGAACACAAAGGGTTTTGAACTTGATGAAATGCACACTGAAAAAAAAAAGTTTCATTATGCAATATCGCTCTTGTAGGGGGATGCATACGATTGGTGGGAAACCATTCCAAGGAGTGATGCCCAACCTCTAGTGCTTACATAGGATCTTCATGAGTTCAATAACAATTACATGCCAGCAGTGTATAAAGATGATAAAAAAAGAGAGTTTTTGAACCTAAAGCAGGGACAGATGACTATAGCTAAATATGAAACTTTTCAGATATTTACATATCACAAGAGCTTGAAGTATTTGATGAGCCAAAAAGAATTAAACATGAGACAGAGGTGGTGGTTAGAACTGCTAAAGGGAAGGCAAATGTGGTTGTTGATGCTTTAAGCAAGAAATCAAGAAGCGGTATAGCCCATTTACAGGTATTTCCATTATTTTATTTAGTTCAATTATGAGCTATGAATATGAAACTAAACATACAAAAGAATGGGGTATTGATTGTTATTTTTCAAGTGAGACCAATGTTGCATGATCAAATTAAAAAAGCACAGGGCAAGGATCCAAAATTACATAGAATGATTGAAATGGTAAAACATGGGAGACATGGTAATTTTGATATTCAAAATGATGTCTTGATATTGGGTTCTAGTATTTATGTGCCTAACCATGATAAACTTGCAAAGAGAAATCCTAGAAGAAGCACATAATGCTTTATATGCCATGCATCCAAGAATGACAAAGATATATAATACCCTGCGATCTCATTTTTGGTGGCCTAAAATGAAGAAAGATGTAACAACCTATGTTTCAACATGTTTGACTTGTCAACATATCAAAATGGAACACCAAGCACCAACTCAAAAATTGAAGCCATTAATGATTCCAGTATTGAAATAGGAAAGAATAACCATGGACTTTGTATATGGGTTACTGAGGACTTTGAAGAAGAATGATGCTATATGGGTGATCATTGATAGACTAACTACGTCAGCTTACTTTTTGCCTATTTGGTAGGGTAGTTCACTTCAGCACTTAGCCAAGAAATATGTAGATGAAATTGTCAAATTACATGGTGTTCTAGTGTCCATTGTATCAGATAGCCATCCACAATTTACATTTCTATTTTGGGTTAGTTTGCAACATGCTTTGAGTACCAAGTTAAGTTCTAGTACCACTTTTCATCCTCAGACAGATGGGCAATCAAAAAGGACAATTCAAAAACTTGAAGACATGCTTCGAGCTTATGTGATAGAGTTCAAAGGTGCATGGGATGAATATATTACCTTAATTGAATTTGCTTATAATAATTATTATCATAGTAGTATACAGATGGCACTCTATGAAGCACTGTATGGAAGAAAATGTCGAAGTCCTATCTACTGGGATGAAGAAGGGATGCGTGTTTTAGAAGTGCTAGAACTAGTGCAAGACACAATGGACAAGGTAAAGGTAATCAACAGCAAACTTAAAGCAGCACAAGATAGGCAAAAGAGCTATGCAGACTAACACATAAGAGAAATGGAATATGAGGTGGGAGACAAAGTGTTTCTTCGAGTTTCA
>CATIWR010281649.1:0-26586 GCA_949677035.1 Omphalea diandra
TAGTAAAATACCCAATTGAGTGATTGGGGAGTGGATGTAGGGATTGTTTTGCCCAAACCACTATAAAATCTTTGTCTCCTTGCAATTCTTTCTTCTTCCCTTAATCTTTAGTTTAAATTTTTAAACACCAATTCAACCCCCCTTCTTGGTGCCTAGGGACAACAGAAACTATTACCCAAAAAAGACAATCCATCAGAAGCCCAAATGACTAATCCCATTGTTTCCTACCTAAAAAAAGCCACCATCTCTATCTCATTCTTCTCAATAATAAAATCTCAGACTGAAGAATTCTTTTCACAGTATTCGGAGCCAAACTCATTTGAATGAGAAGATGAATTAACAAAGGATGAAGAGGATGAAGTTCCAATTCAATTCATGGCTGGACCCTAAACTGGGGAATCTATTACCAATCTTCCTTATTCAGTTGATCCACCTAATGACATAGACACTTCTCGTCCTATCCCGAAAAGACCGTCTCCTTACAATAATGAAGAGCCTTGGTTTTCACTAGATATCAGTCTAGAGTTCTATAAAGATAAGTTCGAAGAATTTAGCGCTTGGATTGACTCTTAGATAAAAAAATCAAGAGCAATCCTAAGAACAGTTTTAGAGGAATTCTTAACAAGGATATCTTGGAGAATGCGTGATTGGTACATGGCGTGTGACAAGTATTCAAAGCTAAGATTGGTACAAAGTCCTGGAGCATCATAGTTTTTAGGGATGCTTTACAAAGAGTTCGTAGGAAAGCCTCAAGATTTCAGTGATATTACCTGAAAAGAATTCTTTAATATGAGGTGTTGTTCTCTATTAAAGAAAGATTTAGATCTTTATTACCAAAGGATGCTTAAAAGATATTATCAGTTAGGAGGTTGGACAAATCCTTATTTAAACGACGTTTATAGCTTCACTCCCAGAGTTATTAGCTTCATTCATGCACCAGATTATCAGACAAAGAGAAAAGTCTGTTAATGATTTGTCTTTCGGAGAAATATACCAACTGATGATTCAAGGACTTGAAAATCTTTGTGACCAGAGAAAGCTCATCCATCAGATATTAAACAGACAAAAGAACCCCTTGCTTAAGAAATCATGCAAAAGATAAAACCTACTTATCAAGTGTAGTGGTGATGATAAAAGTTATTATTGTCCTTCGAATAAGAAAAAACACTATTTCAAAACAAATAGGTATAAGGGGTCATCCAAGAGAAAGAAATGGAGATTCTTCAAAAATAGATGTACAGGGGCAAAAGAAAAACAAATACATGTTATCTGTGTCGAAAGAAGGGGCATTTTGCAAAAATTTATCCTACAAGTCCACACAAGTAGCCAAAATAATATAGCAGATCTAAATCCCTACGACAGTAGACTTGAAAGATGCAGTTGAATCCTTATTCTCCATAGAAGAAGAGGCTTCTGCAGAAATAGTCTTTGTAATCCAAGACTGTTCATTCTCTGATGAAGAATTTGATTATGGTAGACACATCCAATCAATACCTATTTGCAATGCTACGATTCCTCTCTCAAGCTATCCTATGGAGATTTCAAATTAATTGGAGGTTAAAGAAGCACATCTAATTCCCCTGGCATTTGTTCGTATTTTGTAGAAAAATTCTCAAAGCCTATTAAGGCAATGATTTTTATCGATACAGGAGCCCATCTTTCCATGCTTAATCCAAAGGTACTTCCTTTGAAATTCTAGAAGCCTCACAAAAGATATTTTAAGGTGACAAATGGAGAGATCTTTCATACAAGCCTGATAACAGCAAAACCCATAACTATTCAGTTCTTTCCTGGTTGCAAAGTCCACACAAAACTACTTTGGTCATCATTGCCAGACAAAGATCTTGTAGTTGGGTTTGATTTGTATTGGAAGTTGTCAAAACTAAGGGTCCTATCCAAGGGCCTTAAGTTCAGTAATTACTTCCAACCTTATACCACAGTCAATTCATTGTTCCTAGCCCAAACACTTTCAGCCTAAATCTCCTCAATCTTTTCCAATATACACCAAGACCTTTAAACTCATTGTTGTGCTGAAAGTCATATAGATTTTTCAGTCAAACATCCAAAATCTCTATGGACCAACCCAAACTTCTTCATTAGTCTACCCTTTAAACTAAATAAGGACATTAACCCAACAAATGCAACCCATTCAAGAATGAGTCCTGAAGACTTGAACCTAACTTATCAAGAATGTTCCCAATTACTTGCCCAAAAGATTATTGAACCCACTAATTCTGATTGGGTCTGTTAGATGTTTTATGTCAATAAAAGATCTGAACAAGTTTGGAGAAAAAAAAGGCTTATCATAGATTGCCAGCCCTTAAACCATTTTTTAAAAGATGACAAATTCACTCTCTTCAAGATTTCTTCACTGTTTGTTTATCTCTTGCAGGGAAAATATTTCTCCAAGTTTGATCTAAAAGTAGGGTTCTAGCAGTTAGGAATAAAAAATGAAGATCGTCCAAAGACATCGTTTTGCATTTCCAATAAACATTATCAGTGCATTGTGATGTCGTTTGGCCTCAAGGTAGCCCTATCACTTTTTCAAAAGGCGATGATTAAGATCTACGAGCCTATCCTTCACAGTGCTTTAATCTATATTGATGATGTGCTGATCTTTTCAAAGAACAAAGATTCCCACCAAATGATTCTCTCACAGTTTATGGAATTGACAAAAAGCTTCGGTGTCATACTGTCACCCAAAAAAATGCATGTGGCTAAAGAGGAAGTGGAGTTTCTTGGAATGTCATTCAAAGATGGTCAATACAAGCTTGGACCACACATCACCACTGAATTGCTAAAGTTTCCTGACAAAGACCTCACATAAAAACAGGTACAACAATTCTTGGGAATTGCAAATTATCTGAGAGACTTTGTCCCTCACTTTACTAAGAAAGCAAATCCGCTATGATAGATGTTGAAAAAGAATCCTCAATAATGGAATTCTAGCTAGACATCAATTCACAGTTCTTATGGATTGTTCATCTTTCCCAAAGATTCTAGAGTTCAAGGGAAGAAATGTGTCACATCCTCAGTTGCTTAGATGAAAGGATTGGTTCAGTAAGTACAGTTTCGATGTCAAGCATATAAAAGAATATATAAACCTCATTCCAGATTTCTTATTCAGACCATAATCAATCTCATTAATTCACAAGGAAAAAACAATTCCTCTAATCCTAATGGCCTCATCTGCCCCCTCATCCACACCACTACAATTATACTTGAAAACAGGAGTTCTTCCTAAGATTCAACTACCCACGAGCTATTCAAAGATAACAAAGGTCTTAATGGAGCAGTTAGTTGTTTACATGTCCCTTATCCTGAAGACATACGGTCCAATTTTCATGGATATCCTTAGGTTTCACCCAACTTATCCCTTTCTGAAAGTCTACCTTTTTGGACTTCTCTACAGCTAAGGAGGGATCTTGGACTTGACCTGAAGAACTGCTAACTTTCCTATGGTACTTCTACCATCTATACACCATAGCAGTTGAGGTACGTCCATATCATTTATGCTCTTACCTAACCGAGGTTCAAAGCTGATCAAGAAAGTTTTCTCATATGCTTACTTTCCTTGAATGGTTCCAACCTCTAAACAGATGGATCGAGTCTGCCAAGGCCAAATATCAAATACTGTGAATCGAAAATGGTCTTTCATAAAAGAGTGATTTATACTCTTCATAGGTCTTGTTTAGTCGGACCTGCAGGAAACTCACCAAGGCCCATGGCTTGTTTTCATGTCTATAAAGAGAACTAATTCTTATTATAGGCTGATGCCTTAAACAATCATGAGCAATTCAGGGACTTCCAAAGGTTCATATGTGGCCAAAACAAGACAATTCCCAAAGAGATATGATCCTCCTTGGGATACTCTGCTAGCTAGATATCACTAGAACCTTTTGAATGATAGTAGCACGTGGGATGAGTCATCAAAGCAATGCCTCTAAAATGATATGACAAAAATGGATTTTATCCCTAAACCAAATTTCCAAGATCCATATGAGTTGTATGATTATTACATGAAACATGATTATATGGATCACAAGGCAAGTAAAAAGAAATTTGTCTATAGTGATGACTCAAACTACATAAATATGAATATGTTCCCATCTCATGAATCCATCAACGAATAAAGTTAGTAGGGTGTGCTGTAAAAAGAGTCAAAATAATTGTACTATGTTAGTGTGCTATGAACTGTAAAGTTCCAACTTATGTTTGCTCTCCTCTCCTATATAAAGAGGAGCTAGTTTGTATTCAAGGCAGAGAAAAAACCCTTCGATAGAAACTGCCTTTATTTGAAATAAACTATGAGTTTCTAAACTTCTTTTGTCAATAGCCAACATGATTACTATTATTCTTCTTTTACTATCTTAAGAAGCAAAATAGTTCAGGTATTAATTTTCCATGTATAGAATACTAAGAGGCTAGTGGCGCTGTTAGAATACTTGGAAAATTATTCATGTTTTGGCCCTCTTAATATTCTATACATGGAAAATTAATACCAGAACTATTTTGCTTTTTAAGATAGTAAAAAAAGAATAATAGTAATCATGTTGGCTATTGGCAAGAGAAGTTTAGAAACTCATATTTATTTCAAACAAAGGCAGTTTCTATTGAAGGATTTTTTCTCTGCCTTGAATACAAATTAGCTCCTCTTTATATAGGACAGGAAAGCAAACATAAGTTGGACATATCCAACCAGGAAAAGCATTCACAGTACAATAATTATAAACTTTACAGTTCACACCATACTAACATAGTACAATTATTTTGACTCTTTGTACAACACACCCTACTGACTTTACTTTATTTGTTGATGGGTTCTTGAGATGGGGACAAGTTCATATTTATGTAGTCCAAGTCATCACTATCGACAAATTTCTTTTTACTTGCCTTGTGATCCATGTAATCATGTTTCATGTAATAATCATACATCTCATATGGATCTTAGGAGTTTGGTTCAGGGATAAAATCCCTTTCTGTCCTATCATTTTGGAGGCATTGCTTTGATGACTTACCCCATGTGTTGTTGTCATTCAAAAGGCTCTGGTGATATCCAGCTAATAGAGTATCCCAAGGAGCATCTTTTGCTAAAGAGGGTCATATCTCTTTCGGAATTGTTTTGTTTTGGCCATACATGAACCTTTGGAAGTCCCTAAATTGCTCATGGTTGTCTAGGGCATCAACCTATAATGAGAATTGGTTCGCCTTATAGACATGAAAACAGGCCATGGGCCTTGATGAGTTTCCTGCAGGTGTGACTTACCCATTATTGTATAAACTTTGGAGGGATTTCTAAACAGATGAATTGTTCTTCTCCTGTGGCTTGGATGGAACATTGATCAAAACTAGAAGATTGGGCATACTCTTTGATAGCTTTAAAAGATTACTTAATCAGAGTTCTTATCGAAAGAGTCCAAGAGTTTTATTCTTTTGGAACGCATCATATGAGTTAAGAAAAGCGATATTGGTGTCTTATATTTTTTGGTTATCTGGTATGTAGCTTAGCGCATATCAGTAATCTATATTATAAAAAGATAATCTTCTAAAGATAGGTGGTGGTAGAATAGTAACTGTTAATGGTACTGTAGGAGTGGTTTGTGAGGAAGACTAAGTGTCTATGGAAGGAGTATTAACAATAAGTGGTGTTTTCATCATGAACAGGGTGCCTTTAGCCTTTAATCATACATACTATTCATCTCTTACAAAAATCAATTTAGATATATATAATTTGTTTAATCTAATGAATATTTATTTTATATTATATATAATATCATAATATAAAACAAAAATTATTAAAAAATAATATAATAATAATAAAACTATAATTGTATTAAAATCTTCAATTAAAAATAAAATAAACTAATTTATGATTAATTCTAATATATTTTATATTTAGTGTATAAATTCTATAGTGTTCATCAATTTTAATATTTCAAAAAAATTGACAATATCAAAATATGTAAATATATATTATCAAGATGTGTGTTTATTACTCAAATATTATAGGTACATCAGTATTTGTTTACAAGTTCATTATTATTTGCCTATAGATTTATTAGAACTTATTTATAATTCATTATAAATAAATTATAGATTCATTAGTATTTGCTTAAATGTCCTTTAAAATTTACTTACAAGTTCATTATAAATTGACAATGTCAAAATATTCTAGGTTCTTTAGTGTTTATCAATTTTAATATTTTAAAACAATTTGACAATATCAAAACATTTAACTATATGTTATCAAAATGCGTATTTATTACTCAAACACTACATGTACATTAGTATTTGTCTACATGTTCATTATTATATGTCTATAGGTTCATTATTATTTACGTACAAGTTTATTAAAATTTACTTATAGTTTATTATAAATAAGTTTTATGTTCATTAGTATTTACTTACTGGTTTATTTAAAATTTACCTACAAGTTCATTACAAATAAATTTTATGATCGTTACTATTTGTCTACAGGTTCATTGCAATAAGGTTCATTGCAAGTAAACTCTAGGTTTATTGCAATGAACCTGTCTTTAGGTTTATTAGTATTTGTCTACAAGTTCATTAATATTTGTTTACAAGTTCTTTGAAACTTACTTATAGATTTATTACAAATGAATTCTAAATTCATTTCATTAGCATTTGCTTACAGATTCATTAGTATTTATCTACAAGTTTATTAAAACTTGTTTATAGATTCATGATAATTTACCTACAAGTTTGTTAATAGAAATTAATATATAATATAACATTTAATATATTAGTATATATATTATATAATAATATAAATTATATAATTATAGCAATATAATGTAATTAAATAATATAACATAATTATATATTGTATTAATATAATTATATATAATATATAAAAACACATGAAAAATCTCATTTATAAGAAAAGAAAAAAAAAAAAAAAGAAACAAAGTTATGCATGGGTTTGTCTAGCGCACAAAATTTTCTCTAGCACATCTTTTTTTTTTTATTTGTCATATGTGTTATGGACCCTTGGTCCATATTGTTGTGTGGAGAATAATTCATGGTATAATGAAAGGTGAAGGGGTTGATTAGCCAAACTTTGGACAGCCAATTGGATTCCCTCCCTCTTCAAGTTTAGTTGGAGGGAAGTGACAAGAGAAAAAAAAAAAAAAAGAAGAGAAATTAAAATTATTTCCCTTGTTAGTTTGCAAATAAGAGAGAAAATAAAAGAAATGGAGGAAAATTGTATTTCCCAAGAAGCTTCCCAAGAAGCTTTTGGAGAGAAATTCTATCAACAAATATTTCTCTTTATTTTGGAGTGAAAGGGAGAGAAATTGGGAATTAAGGAGTGTAAAATTTATCAAATTACTAAATTATCCTCACTTTGTCTTATATATTTCTTTCTCATTTTTGCAATAACAAAAAACTAAAATTTTATATTCAATTGGTGTTGTGTTTACATACTTTTATTATGAGACCAAAATTACTGCGAGACCAAATAATATTCAAATAATATTAGTTTACATACTTTCATTTCTCTTTTACAAAAATTGGTTTACATACTTTTGTTTCTAGACCATAATTTTTATTTTAATTTCTAGTTTAATATTTACAAAAAATTCTAGTATGATATATCCAAATAAAGAGCTTTTAAAATTATAAATTAAGTTGCAAAATGCTCATTTTAGTTTTAATTTTAAAATAAAATTTATTTATAATGAGGTTAAAGAGGTAAACTTACACATTATAATTCTTTATGTCTCATGAATTTGATTTTTTTTTTTTTTGTGTAAATAGGAGATCCAAACAAGAGAAAAAAATTAAAATTTTTTTCTTTTTTTTTCTCCTTGTTTCTCTTATTTAATTTTTCTTCATATCTCCTCTATAATTGGTGTATCAAACAAGGGTAAGTGAGGAGAGAAGCATTTGAAATGATTCCTCCTTTTAGTTTGCAGTTGGATATTGCTACTGAAGTTTTTGTCAAATTTGTTGCCTTTGCGACTTCCATGAAGGATACACTTGCCACACTGCTCAAAAGCCAATTTCCCTAGAAAACTGTTTATAAAATGTCTTTAGTGTTATCTGTTTTCCTACTAGTTAAGTTATATGTGATTTTTTTTATTTTCCTAATTCGTGAATATTTACATATTTCAAAGTAAATCCTTAATTAAGAAAAGTAATAATATTAGTAGTCTTAAAAAAAATATTATCCATACAACAAAACCCATTCTAGATCCAAATTCAATCCTTAGGAAAAATAGTTCCTTAAAAAAAGTTTATTTAAAGCAAATAATAAATAAAACCTTCAAGAAAAGAGAATATTATATATGATACAGCATATGATCATAAGTGCTTCACATGGTATAGACCAACATGAACTCAAAAAATAGATTGACATATAAATAGGCTTCGATGAGAGCAGCTTAGCTCACGGTTTGTTCCCTAAGCCTTACAGTCTGACTGGGGCTTTTCTTTCATTAATATTTCTTCACAGACATCCAATTGGCAATATAATTATTTAGTTTACAAAATAGTATTTACTTTTTAATTTTATTGTACATAAAATATTATCTATTTCTGGACTCATCTTATTAATTTTTTATAATTACTTTCGTTTCCCACCCTTCTAAAATTGTTTATCCAACGAATCTTATTAATTTAAAACTAACATATTTTAAAAAATAGATCTAACAAATAAATATATCAATAATGTTTTTTAAATACAACAAAATATAACGTTAAATTTACTTATAAAACATCATTTATTTATAAATAAATCCAATGAAAACACATCGTATCAATTAATGATGTCATTTCTCAATAGAGAAATAGAGAGAGCTATGAAGACACTCTTCCTCTCCCTATGACTTATCCTGATTCTAAACCCCTCCTGAGGAAATTGATAAATGTTTACGATGTGATACTGAAGTTCATGTAAACTATTATTTCTCTTCTTGTAAAATTAGATTCAAGTAGAATCTTAAAATCCAATTTCTTTTTTGTGAGATTGCAACAATTCAAGAATTACAAGTTTGCAATGATTGTTGGTTTTGGAGGTGTAGGATTATAGGGAAGTGGTTTTCGAGTGGACTGGAAAGTGCAGAAGTTGCCAAACTTGAGATTGTGTTGTCTTCTAACATTTACTTTGTTCTCCAATGATCATTATATAAGTTTTAAACATTTTGCGGAGAGCTATTAATTTCTATTGTAAGCACCCGTTTATTGTACAATCAATAGATTCAAGTTTTTGGTGCCTTAGTTGTGGTTTCTAACTAGAGTTTGGAGCTGACACTTCCATTTCTATAATTGCAGGGTATATATGCAGAAAATAACTGCTCGCAAGGACATTGATGTAATGGAGGACTTGGATAATGGAAAGCCACCCTGACTGAAGACTTTTTTTTCCCCCCCACTTCAGGGAGTCTATTCGACGATAATTTTGATGAGTTGTAGTTTTAGCTTTTTTCATGTAAACCGACAGTTTATATTCATAGATATTACAAGTCAACTAGAGGGCAATTTTGCTAACTGATGCAAATAATTTATTGTAACTTGCTTAGATGTTTTATTCCTTTCTTGCTTTCCTCTTATGTTCTTCAACCACAATATGCTTTAAGAATCTCTTGTTCTGTGGCTGGCAAGTGGCTTGAGGGATAAAAAGTACTTCTGCTTCATCCAATTTTTTTTTTTTTAACTTTTGGTTATATATGCTTTATCAAATTTTAAATATAGGGTAAAGTTTCATTTTTCTATCAAAAAAATTCATCTGATATATCTGCTGTTCTATTGTTGAAAGCCAAATAATATTTTGAATTTTTAAGCTTCTACCTGCTGTGAAAGCAAAGACGCTATCACAGAAATGGGAAATGTTTGCTTTCTTGAATTCCAGTACAAGCTATCAAGAAAAAAGCTTCTGCGAAAGCCATCTCGATTGTTTTCTTCCTGGGACGGACAAAGGTCTGCCAGGCTACCTAATTTCCAGCCAAATTTGAGCGAGATGAGGCAAGTTTTCCATGAGTTTGATTCCAACAAAGATGGAAAAATTTCTCAGCAAGAGTACAAGGCCACACTTAGAGCTCTGGGACTGGATAAGATGATAGCAGAAATACCAAAGATTTTCCAGGTGGTTGATTTGGATGGTGATGGATTTATTGATTTCAGAGAGTTCGTTGAAGCGCAGAAGAAGGGAGGAGGCATTAAGATGACAGACATTCAGGGTGCTTTTCAAGTATTTGATGCCAACGGAGATGGGAAGGTAACTGCTGAGGAAGTTATGGAAGTCTTAAGGCAGCTTGGCGAGAAATGCAACCTAGCGGATTGCCAGAGAATGGTCAGGGCAATTGATACTGATGGTGACGGTATGATTAACATGGATGAGTTTACTACCATGATGACACAAACTCTAGTTCATGATTAGGAACTTAGTGATGCAAAGGCTTCCTTTGTTTGCAATCCTTTATGTGACATACATGAGTAGAACATCTTATTCTGTACGTGCTTAGATCTATATATGAACTTCAAACGTTATTATTAGGCCTTTATTCACAATAATATGCGTAAATTAGACAAAGTTAATAGATAATATGTAATTTTTTATGATTATCAAGATTTGAAGCAAACAGTAGAAACAATCAAACTAGAACTTTTTAACAAAAGAAAGAAAACAGAACTTGGAACAAAAGGAAAAAGGAGAAGAAAACAGAACTTTGTTCCTAACTGAGAAATGAATAAGGAGTTGAGATACGCTCTGTCAATACCTTACTAGCATACTTGATGCCAATAGCATGCTAGCATTCACATATTTCGCATTCAATCTCTCATTTCCTAAACGTAGGATTTTTACCCAATATGACTAGAAATAATACTCTTTACCTACTGTCAAACACAGCATTTGTTACAAAAACAAAAACAAAACTACTAACTAGCCCATTGGTTTCTTTGCATTGCCCATCCCAGCTTGCTAGAATTCTGAAACAGACGTCACAATTGGTATACAGAGAACAGACGTCAGTAACAGAATTTATCCTCCTATCCAACGTTGAGAATCTACGATCAGAAGTCAGAACTAAAAGAATAAAAACAGGACTTTCAAAGTGCCAGCAATGAGGAGATAAAAAGTTCCACCATCAAAAGAAAAATGCCTAAGACAAAAGTTGTCACATTTTCTGGAGGTTTCTGGGAATCACATAGTAAACAATTCATCAAACATTAAAATAACCACACGATACATCATGTTATGCAGCAATTAGTTAATTTCTAGCTTCTACCAGAAACGCTGGTTTGACACATTAGCAGAAATGTTTTGAAAGTTTTGGCTCTTTACATATCAAAATTCCTAAAGGAGAAAGAACCTCACTGAATAAATACGGTGGGCGCTCAAAATGTTGAAAACTTCACCAATAATCTCCACAAGAACAACTGCCATCCTTAAAATGATGAAATCTTTTGTTATCTCTAACAATCAATTCCCTTCCAACAATTCTGGACATGATCTTGATAGCATTGTGACAATCCCCGCACACACGGAGGTTCTTGATGATTCTCAAGGGTGTCCTTGCAGGAGTACTGATGAGACCTTATGCTATTGCTAACCGTTCACTATGATACAGCAAGGCTTGTTCCTTAAGCTTCCTGATCAATATCATGAAGAACGTATCTAGTATCTGGAACATAACTCACCACCTTACTCATTGCAATCAGCTTCTCATCATCCTTATAAAGAGGAGGGTTCCGGAACTCAACTATTCTATTTTTCCCTTCAAGCATGCTGATCATACTATATTTCTTCGGCAGTGGAGTAGGTATCTTGTTGGCAACAGCCTTTGATGGGTCAAGAGCAACCATCAACTCCGCAGCACGGTCTTCAAGATCGACATCTCCATGAACCCGAGCATAATTCCTCAATGCAGCCAAGATTTCCACAGTTGGCTCAAAAGGCAGTTTCTGAATATACTCTTCAATTTCATTAACATACCCAGACGTTCCAAGAACATCTATAACCCCCAAATAATGTTTAATTCCAGGATTAATTCCACACGCAGTCTTCATTGACTCAAAATGTAAAAATCCTTCCTCAACAGCCTCTGCACTAGCACAAGCAGACAAAACCGCAAGGAATGTCTCCTCATTTGGTTTCAGTCCCAATTTCCTTATCTGCTCAAACAATTGCAACCCCTCATCTCCCAAGTTATTACTTGCATACCCAGTTATCATTAGATGCCATGAATCAATATTCCTATCCTGCATGTGATAAAAAACTCTTTTGGCATCAGTCATACTTGCACATTTCCCATACATCTCAATCACCTTATTGTTCAATTTAAGATCACCTCTACATGTTGACTGCAAGAAGTAATCATGTACCTTTTTCGCATCCTCAAGGTTCGCACACAACTCAAATAAAGCATAAAAACAATCAGCATCAGCTTTAACCCCTTCATTCATTAAGTCAATAGCTTCCTTCAACTTTCCCTCTTGGCACAATCGCGCCAAATCCACTATTGAAGGAGCCGGTGCCGGAGGTGGAGTAGGAGTAGCCACATTCATATTAGAAACGACAAGTCCTTGATTTGGGTTTTAACCCTGAGGAGCCCACTGATCAGGGTTTTTAGTTTGTGGGTACCCCTGATTTTGATTATTCCATTGATTTGGGTTTCTGGATTGCTGATGATTTTGAACATTTCGATGCATCTGACCAGGGCTCTGGTACTCGGGATAGTTCTGAGGCCGGGAGTTCCACAGGTAAGGGTTTTGCTGCCGTTGATTTTGATGGTGAGCCGGAGAATTCCAGTGACTAGGGTTTTAGTGCTGAGGATAATTTTGACCCACTTGGGAATTCCACTGATTATGGTTTGGGTGCTGTGGTGGCTGTTGAGAGAATGAAGTACAGTACCCATCATTAGTTGAAGCGTGGTTCGTATTTTGGTAATTAAACTGTGGATCAGGGTTCGTATGATCTGGGTAAGAAGAGGGAGAGGCTGTTTGATAGTGATTAGAGATGGGAGAAGACGTGCTGAGGGTTTTTCTACTAAAACAGGATTCAGGGTATGGAAGAGAGCAAGGTTGTCAAACTCACATTTTTATCCTGAAATCGATAGAAGATCCTATAATCGAAATCGTAAAATCTTTACGACATAATAAAATATTTTTTAAAATATAATTATATATATAAAAATATAAATAAGATATTTTTTAAATTATATACACATAAAATTATATTAAAAAAATCATAAGAGAATATGTTCATAAAAAAATTTAAGTTTATATCACACATCTTAACATTAAAATACCTAAAAGAAATTACAAATTTAACTCAATAATATAAAACATACAAATAAATACTACATGAAATAAAATATAACATTTAAAAACGTCATCAACATTCTTATTCAAATCAAACTCTTCATCTTTATCTGCATCAACATCATTGTCATTTTCATCTGCAACATCTTCAGATTCATTGCCACCAAAAGACTCAATATTAGTATTTTCCCAATTAGTATCATTAATAATGACAACGAATTCCACATCCATTGGAGTCTCCAATGACTGTTTATTTTCATCACAAGTAGCATTAATATCATCTTCACCTTCATGAATTTCCAAATTATCACTTTCATTATTTCCTATTGCACCATCCAAAACACCTAACCAATCTTCATTTCTTGAAACATCAGGATTAGGCTCCTCAGTTATCCACTCATCATCAGAAGATAAATCTTCAAAGTCACATAAACGATTATCCTTTGTGGTCTGTTTATCCTTCAACTTCAAGTTGTACATCACAAATACCAAGTCATTCATTTTCTTTTAATGCAAACGATTTTTTCTCTTAGTGTGAACTTGTATAATAAGTTACATAAACTTTTGTAAGAAACTTTAAAAAAGAGTAAATAAAGAAAGGGAAAAAAGATAATAAAAAATTTATTTATTACCTGCTCAAGCGCACTCCAATTTCTCTCACATCTAGAAGAACTACAAGTCGAGCTTAATACTCGAATAACAAATTTTTGCAACTCAAGACACTCATCTCCATAAGAATCCACCATTTTATTGGTGTCTTTTTGTCCTTTGCTAGCTTAGTAGCCTCAATCCCAAATAAGCCTTTAACATCCTTGAATCTCTCAAGTTGCATGTCCACGTCGCATCTTATTTTTGGATCAGGAATCATCTTCTCCAAGCATTTATACAACCCAATTTTGATATCAGCATTGACTTTAAAATTGAGATTGTAATGGTATATAGGATTTAAGTAGTAAGCTGCAGCATGCAATGGTCTATGAAACTGAAGTTCTCATCTCTGATCAACAATGTTCAATATATCTTCATAACTAGAAAAAACAAAAATAAAAGGCCCAACTTATATTTGTTAAAGGCAATATAAATTTAAAACAATGAAGAATAATTGCAAAAAACAAAAAGCAATTTAAATACATAGATTATAGTTAAACACTTACTTTTTTTTTGACATTATTAAAATTGTCATTGA
Organism: Omphalea diandra; assembly: GCA_949677035.1. Lineage (NCBI taxonomy): Eukaryota > Viridiplantae > Streptophyta > Magnoliopsida > Malpighiales > Euphorbiaceae > Omphalea > Omphalea diandra. Next base: position 14,471 of record CATIWR010281649.1, read on the forward strand.
TTTTCTTTCTAGCACAAGCCATTTCTTCATAAATGAAATCCATAGCTAGTGTTTCATTTGAATCCATCAATCGAAACACTTTAATGAGAGGGCATGCTGCCTTAAGGCAAGTAAACACATTTTTCCAAAATTTACTATCCAAGACCATTTGTTGAACTTGCTTCCCATCATTTGAAGAGACAAATCTACTACACTTCCATGACTTGGAAGTAAACATTGTCATCAATGCACCTTTATGTTCACTTACACAAGTTAAAGTCAAATAAGCAGTAGCAAAACGAGTTGCACCAGGTCTAATCAAATCCCTGTTCTTGGTGAAGTGCCTCAAAATGGAAATAAGAATGGTCTTTGAATAAATATAAGTTGTGATCCTTCGTGCTTTTGAGATTGTTGCATTGTGGACCTTTAGTTTCTTTTCAAAGTCCTCTAAGATCAAATCAATATAGTGAGCAGCACAAGGCGTCTAATAAAGTCTTGTTCTTTTCTCCATTAGCTTATCCCCTGCTGCTTTGTAATTAGCAGCATTATCTATAACCACCTGAATAACATTCTCCTCTCCAACCTTCTCTACAATGCCATCTAACATCTCAAAAACTTTGTCAGCAGTTTTAGAGATGCCAGATGTATCAATTGATGTCAAGAAAATTGTTCCCTTCGAACTATTCACTAAAAAATTGCAAATAGAACACCTCTTTTTATCTGTCCATCCATCTTACATGATAGTGCAACCGGTTTTTTTTCATTCAACTTTATACTCCTCAAGCAATTCCACAGTCACTGCTAATTCCTTATTCAAATACTTCTCTCTAATTTCATGGTAAGATGGAGGTTTCAATCCACAACCATATTTCTCAATCAATTCAACCATTTTTGCAAATTCAGGATTCTTCATACAATTAAAAGGAATTGCACAAATATGGAAAAAATGAGCAATTTGTTGACATACTTCTTCTCTCAATTCCTTTTTCATCAATTGATTTATAGTTGTTTCAGTACTTCCGACCATACTATTCCCTTTCTTCACAAAAAATCTATAGTACTTTTCCCCTTCTGCTTTGACATAATTTGATGTACCTCATTTTCATCATCTCCTGACTCATCGATGTCATAAAATTGCTTTCTTTTTTTCTCTGCTAATTCTGCATTTTTTACTAAAACAGTAACCATTTGCTTTTTAACCTCATATGGTACACTTCTACAAGACTCTACATCTTTTCTGATACACGCTAAATGGTGTTTGAATCGAAAAATCCCTCCAGTGAAAATTTTATTGCAAAATTTACATTGAACTTTCTTTGATTTTTTATCCACATCCATGCCATATTGCCATCCCAAATCTGATCTATTTCCAGCTACATTTTTTCTTTTACTAACAACCTTTGAAGAATTAGAAGTAGATATCTCGAATTTTTTTCACTGGTAAAGAAAAAATAAATATGATTTAGCCACTCTCTTAATAATAATACATAAAAATCAGATTGTCGAACCCAAATATTAAGTTAACAAAACATACTATATTAGAAATATATTATATATAAAAAGAAATGGAACATAAATATTTAGCAGAAATTGGATTCAGATCCAATCATAATAAAGGGCACAAAAAGACAAACCACAATATTTATGTTTAAACATAAATATGTTCTGCTTCCAAAAGGAAATCAAGAGAGGTTCAAGCAACAGAAATTATGTAACTAACACAAATGATAAAGTTCTAACCTTGAAATTCTGAGTCATACGAGCTAAATCATAAACAAGAATATGCAAGGGAGAAAAAAGCACAAAAACTGCATACACAATACAATTAAAAAGAAAAAAACAAGACAAACAAGAAAAAAGTACAAAATTTCATGGAAAACAATTAACAAAACAAGGAAAAAGACAAAAATAAGACCAACAAATTCACATTTTTGTTATGTGCTGATGTATGTTTCTGGCAGAAAAAACCCAGAAAAAGACTGTTGCTATTTAACAAATATGCTTTTAAGCAGAAACTAGTCATTTCATCATCTACAAAAGATTACCAGATCAAATGTTTAGAATGCCATTCATGGAGGAGATTTGCATATTTTGAGGGTTGTCATTTCTAATTATGAAAAAAAAAAATAACACAGGTAAATTTTCTAAAATAACTTCAACATTTTATTCTTTCAAGGGAAAGGAAAATTATATGGAATTCATTTCATACAGATGCGTAGGTTGTTATTTACATATATGTATTCACAGAATCTGATTGCATGTCCAAATTAGAAAATAATTCCAGAACTATAAGTTCATAAAATTTTAACTGTCTTAGGCTGAACAGCTCTCTGTGTACATGCCTAGTAAGTTTCTGTTACATCCAAATCATGAATCCATTAATTGATTCATCCAATACTAGCTAAATTTCAGTCATAGTTATTGAACTTTTCACTTATTCACATTAAAGCTATTAAAATTTAATTTATATCTTCAAACCTATCATTCTTCAACTTTAAACTCTAAATCTCATCAAAACAAAATAAGTAATTCTCACAACAAAGGCTTTAACAAACCAAAACAAATAGAGAAAAAAAAACACAGACAAATAAGCTAAGGAAAGTTGTTCTAAGCCCCTTCCAGCCCCACCACCGGATCAAGGGACTACGTGCCCGAAGAGCTTAGCTTAACCCAGTCCAACCACTCCTTCCAATGCTACATCGGAGAAAGGAGCTCCCAGTACTTAATCATGAGTGAAACATCACACACATTCTTTACATTAATTAACAGAAGATAGACTGAGACATCATGCAGGAAAATCCAAAAAAAAATATTACATAATAGCCATTTATACAAACAGGAAGAAGTAGGAAACAAAAACCAGAAACCCAAAAATACATACCTGGAAATCCACCAGGCGAAGAAGGAATGAGAGAAACAAAGGCGTCTCTTTTTTGCTCCTGGAAATCCCTAAAAAAATTTCCCAATTTGTTCCTCACTGTAGCTGCCTTCTCTTTTCTGCTTTGATAGAGTCAAAACGGCGTCGTTTTATTTCAAAATGCGTCACTTTGTTACAAAACGCGACACTTTGTTTTCTGCAGCTAGACTCGGTAAAAACTTGAATAAAATCGCAATTTTACTGAGTTCACAAGTGAAAAGGCGATTTCATCCCGATTTTACTCCAACTTCAATTTTATATGCGACTTAACTCGTTCACATAATTTTTCCTCGTAAAATCGTACGATCCAACTAGCATTTTGGACAACCTTAGAAGAGAGCGTACCTTTAAGAGATAACGAGAAGAAGGAGATGAACAAGAGATCATTTTCAAGTTGAAAAAGGGCAACGAGAGACACCATTTCCTGGTTGATTGATTGATTGATTATCCAGCGGAGAGCCAAAAACCCTAAACAAAAACCCTCTCTTACATATTGTTTAAATTGAAGGTTTATAATGGAAAGAAATGGAATAGATGATTATAAATTTTGTCAATCTCCTTCTTGGTTTGCTCAATCCTTGGTTTCATGTTACCGACCATACTTCTGTTCCATGAGGACAAAACTTTTCTACACAAGCTTTAAGGACGACACCTATGCTCCTAGCAGTGACGCCCTTGCCGAGTCCGCTCACCACACCTCCTGTCACCACCACATACTTCAATCTTCTATTTGTTTGTAATTGGTTTTGGATTTTGTGGTGATGGTTTGTTTCTTGCGTGTGTGTATGTAGGCAAAGTGTTTGTATTAATGTCTGAGCGGGAAAGCTGCACTTGAACCGCTTGCTTCTTGTGGACTTGCTTTGGAACCTTTTAGTTTCAAAAATAAGCCCTTCGGATTATTACCATTGTGGCCCACACTCCATGCTGTTGAACCACAACTTTACAATTTTGATATTCCGTCCACTTGGAATGGAAAAGGAATTTTATTTTTATTTTTATATAAATAAAGAGAATAATTTTTATAAAATTATAAACAATTAAAAATATATATCCCCTTTTAAATTTTTAAGTCATCTAATCATAATTAAAATTAATTTTTAGTCTTAATAAAAACATTAGTACTTTTCATACTATTTTTTTTATCAAAAATTTAAAAAAATTAATTGTTAACATTTTTTGTGAATAAAAATAATTTATAATTTTTGAATAATAAAAATGAATTTCTATTTTGATATTAAGTATTTGATAAATGAAAAAATAAAAGAAAATTATATTTGTATGTATAAAGGTATTTTTGTCAATTTTTAAGTTAACCTTCCATTTCATTCTATTACAAAGAACCAAAATTAATTTCAACTCATTCATTTTCATTCCTACCATCCCAAACACAAATATAATTTAACACTTTCTTTCCAAACCAAACTCATTTATTTCATTTCATTAATAACATTTTCAACCCTTTATAAACCATCCATCCAAAACGAAGTGCTACAGTGCAGTGCTATCAATTGAGTTGGGTCGTATTAACTCTGTGTTTTACATTTTAGCGTCTCACTAGTCCCTCCATAGTTGATGGAATTCTATTTTAGCCATTAAATTTTTTAAGTTTGCCCCCATTGCACAATTCTTATGTTATTTTATTAAATTTTATATAAAACACCCTACTAATTAATTTAATTGAATTTGAATTATTCATTTATTAATAAATTACTAAAATTTTTAAATTTAAATTTTTATGTATTTTTTATTCAAAATTTATTTTAAATCCTTTAACTTTTAGTGTTTTATATATTGTTATGCTATTACATCTATAATTTTTTTTTTTAATTTTTTTAGTCAGTTAGGTTTCAAATACCACATTGAATTAAAATTTATCTTAAAACTTAATTTAATGATAATAAATATGATTAATATTATGAGGATTCATTAATAATAATAATTTAAAAATACTAAGAAAAATTATTATTTATATATGCGTATATGAGAAATTGTTATTTCTTCATATATGAGAAATTTGCTAATAGTTATATATAAAAAGTTATTTTTCATAATTATAATCACAAAGTTATTCTAATTAAACTAAAACAGCCCTTTACTAGCTCAGTGACACGTTAGTGACGTTAATCAACTAAGGGTTTGATGATGTGGCTTACCAAATCCTGCCATACTTTACACCTCACACTTTTGATACAACTAGTGATTTTAGATACAGTTAGAGCGCTACTTACAGCAGAAAAATTTCTTGCCATGTTATGCAGTTTTCGCTGGATTACAAGTTCAGAATTATTTTTTCTCCTATATGGATATATTGGGTCTATAATTCTGAATTGCTTAGAATTAGAATAATTTTGTTTGAACTTGATTTAGTCCAATCAAATGACATGATTTTTAGATTATAATCACTTATTAAACTTGAGACATAAAAGTGTGGAGACATTGATAGTGGTTTTAGCTAATGCCTTTCTTTCACTTTTGAATTGGAGACTTTAAATTTCAATGCCAGTCCGCTGTGGAGATTTCACTTGGTTTGAAAATCTGTGTCCCATTCGATTGATTCTGATGTTATTAAAATATGCAGCAGCAACATCATCCAAATATTAAAATAGATAGAACACGAATTCAGCTCGATGACCAACTCATCAGCCTCAAAAGGTACTCTTAATTTTTGTCAGAGGTATTATCTTAATGGTCTAGCAATCTTAATGTTGTTCTCGCTGTAGCTACTCTTGCACTGAAGCATGAAAACCCAAAAGCCATTTCCTGTTTACCGGAGAGCTGATTGGCTGGCTTCTATGCAAAAATTGTGTAAGGTATGGAGCTTGTGCTTCAGCCAAACTGAAAACTGTCCTGTGACTAGTTACTTCTAGTGCATGTCTTTATGCTTATGCCTGAAGCTAACTTCTGATCCCATCAGATTTAAGGACCACAATCATGAAAGGATGATGTTGAGAGATCCTTTATTGCTTACATAACCATAGAATAAAAATTCACTACCAGTTGAGGACCAACTGAAAGACAATTTCACCTGATTTCAAATGCTTGACTACATGCAGAAAATTTCTGTTCTAAAACATTCGGTTAGCAATCTAATATGCAATTCATGATTCGTCATTTCATCCCCTAAGTTGTCAGTTAGTCAAAAGAAATTGCTTGGCTGCAAGAAGTTCCATTGCATTTGGTTCTTTCAGTTTCTTGCTTTTAAACAGCTAGAGATCTTAAATATGATGACATGGTTTTGGGGAAGAGCGTCTGTTGAGCTCCTTCGGCACTTAGAATTGGGAAATGATCCCTGGTGCAACCTAAAAGAAAGACACGAAATGTTAGGTCTGCATATGCATTGATAATACCAATTTATTTGAATGCTACTCTGAGAAGTTGTATGTAGTTAGCTATACATACTGAGATCAATCGTGCTCCCATCCAAATGCGCTTGGCTGAAGGCATTGGAAATATCAGGCGTCCAACACCATAAATAGCCACAGTAAAGAAATGGAGAACTATGCTCAACGGACGAGGGTTTGGACCAGAGCGTAATGCAATAGGTCCATTTGAAAATACTCCTCCAAGGCTCAAATAGTGGAAACATGCTTGACGAATTTCATTTCTTGCTGGATCATGCGATGCACTGAATACCCTGTACAAGGCCCCCCTGCCAATGTATTTATAGTAAACGCCACCGGCGGCGGAATAAAGAAAAATGTAATTGTTATAACCAACTTAGCATTTTTTATGGAACTCAAGTATAATTGCCTATATGACAGTAGAAAATACGAAGTTGGATTACCTTGCGAAGAGTGCAGAAAGAGGGACAATTTTCATAATGGTGTAAAAATAAAAAAAAAAATTTAGTGAATTAACGTGAAAGAAAAAATATTTATAAAAGTAGATTAAATGAAAAAATATTTAGGATCTTAGGGTGGTCAAACAGTGTCGTCCGCCAATTTAACTAGCAGACATCAATTTAAACGGTAGAATTTTTTTTAATATTTTATTCTTCGTCTGTCAGTTATATTGACAGACGAAAAATTTTTTCATTTTTGACAAATAAAATAAGCTTCGTCTGCCAGTATAACTGGTGGATGAAGCCATAATTTCATGCAATTGGCATGCAAATGCATGCCCACGCAAATGCATGCCAATTGCATGCAAAATGCAATTGTTGGCCGGGTGGCCAACTTTTGTCCCACTCGGACAACAAATTAAAATTATTATATTATTATTATTATTATATATTATATAATATTATTATATATTTTAAAATATAATATAATAATAAAATATTATAAAATAAAGTATTAAAATATTTTAATGTAAAGTATAAAATAAAAAATATAAATATATTTAAAATTATTTAATTATTTCGCTCACTATTATAAGAGATGAATAAATATTTTTTTTAAAAAAAGTTGAGCACATAATATTATTAAAAGTAATAGTGAATAAAATTATGAAAATTATTTCATAGAAGAATAATTTTATATGCACAAATTGGTGAACAAACGAATATTTTATCATTTCGATTTGTAATTTAGCTGGTAAATAAAATAATATTTATTATACTTAAATTTTTTCGATCATTATTTTGAGTGGTGAACAAATGCTTGAATTGTTTCGTTTGCCATTTAAAATAGTGAATGAAATAATTCAAGCATAACAAATATTATCTCGTTCACTAGTTAAATTATAGATCGAAATGATAAAATATTCATTTGTTCGCCAATTTGTGCATATAAAATTATTCTTTTATGAAATAATTTTCATAATTTTATTCACTATTACTTTTAATAATATTATGTGGGCGAAATAATTAAATAATTTTAAATTTATTTATATTTTTTTATTTTATACTTTACATTAAAATATTTTAATACTTTATTTTATAATATTTTATTATTATATTATATTTTAAAATATATAATAATATTATATAATATATAATAATAGTAATTTTAATTTGTTGGCCGGGTGGGACAAAAGTTGGCCACTTGGCCAACAATTGCATGCAATTATGGCTTTGTCTGCCAGTTACACTAGCGACCGAAGCTTAGAATATTAAAAAAAAGAAATTTGTTGTTTAAACTGACGTCCGCCAGTTAAACTGGCGGACGACACTGTTAAATCACCCCAAAACTCTAAATATTTTTTCATTCAACCTACTTTTATAAATATTTTTTCATTCACATTAATTCACTTTTTTTTTTTTACACCATTATGAAAATTGTCCCCCAAATCCCGAACTTTCCTCGCCCCTATACAATCTCGGATAACATGTTCAATAGTTTCCACATCGATGCTGCACGAACTACATATCAGTGAGACATTCACGTCCCAGTGCAGGAGTTTAGTTTTGACCGAAATTGCAGGTTGACAAACCTGCCTCATGCCCTGCCCAGTATTAGACTCTGCACCCCTCCTCTTCAAGTCCAATGCTAGGTGATATCCTCTCCTACCAGCGTTGAGGCCATTTCTAGAAAAATGCCAGGCCAATTTGTCTTAGGGTTTGATGTGAGATAATGGAATCCCAAAGATAGCATTGGCCTCCTGATTCGTAAACATGCTTTTAACAAGGGTTTCATCCCATGATGATCCATCCATGGAAAATAATGAACAAACCTTAGCCTCGTGATCATGAGCAGTCGGAGGAGACCAGACTCGAAACTGTGGCATCTCTTTCAACCAGGGATCATGCCAGATTTTGATGCCCTTGCCATCACCTACTATCCACCTGCTTCCCTAGTTAATGATATATCAAACAAGCTCCCCCACGTATAACTCAGGTTGTAGCCATATCGTGCCGACAAAACTGAGCTGCGAGGGAAATATCTAGCTTTAAGAGTCCTTGCTGGGAGGGAAGTGTCGTTACTCATCAATCGCCAAATTTGCTTAGTTAGAAGGGCCATGTTGAGAGTGTGGATATCTCTGAAGCCCAATCCTCCTCGTTTCTTACTTAAAGTACGAGTTTGCCATGATATCCAATGAATTTTATGCTCCTTCCCTTGGCTTTCCCACCAGAAATTAGAAGTCAAAGAATTGATCTTATCACATACAACTAAAGGGATCTTGAAACAACTCATCATGCAAGTCGAAATGGATTGGATGACTAATTTCAGCATCAATTCTCTATCTGCTCGTGACAGGCATCTCTCCTTCCACCCCTTCATTTTAGCATGCACTCTTGCTTCAAGGAGGTTAAAAACTGACCCTTTTTATCATGTCTTATAACATGCTAAAAGGATTCATAGAAAAGTATAGGCACACCGTCAGGGCCAAAAGCTTTTAAAGAGTGGATTTGGGATAAGGCAGCCTCAATTTCATCCTCAGTAAATTTCTCTTAAAAGAAAAAATTCATCTCCGGAGACACTTTCACAGGAATCCCATCAAACACCTCGTCGCCCAGGATAGGTTCACAACTCGTAAACAAATCCTTAAAATAAGCCTGGAAAGTAGCTGCAATGTCCTTATCTGAATCCCTCCACACTCTTGTGACATTAATAATGCTTGTAGTCGCATTTCTCCGCTTCCTTTGGCAAGCTTTGGGATGAAAAAAGTTTGTGTTTCTATCATCCTCCTTGAGCCAATCAACCCTAGCCCTTTGCTTCCACATGTTCTCCTTTCTACAAATTAATTCAGTTATGTTGCCCTAGGTTTCCCACTGCTTCTCCACAACCTCATCTGATTGCACCAAGCCTTGTAAATCAGCCAATTTAGCTTGCAGCTGTTGTAAATCCCTTCTAACATTCCCAAAGTTTGAAGAACTCCACTTTTGTAATGCCAAACCAAATACATGTATTTTTTCATGAATGCCTGCTCCTAGACTAATATTACCCCAAGCATCTAAAATAATGGCTTTGCAATCATTGTCCCTAAGCCACATAGCCTCGAATCTAATAGTCTTTTCTTGCTATTTCTTTTAAAGAATTTGTTAAGAAGAAAAACCTGGATAAGTGAATAATCCAAACAAACTCGTGTATGATTCACAACCTTACTCCAGGAACAAAGAGACCCATTTTACCGAACCCACACATCTATCCAACCTCTCCAAAATATTGTCAGCCCCTGCCTGGCCATTGCTCCAAGTGTAAGACAGACTTTGATAACCCAAATCATCCAATTCGCAAGCAGAAAGAGCATCATGAAAGGGTTTGAAAGAAGCAAGAGATCTTTGTCTGCCCCGTTCCTCTGCGAAGCTAAAGAGAATATCATTGAAATCTCCTATCATCATCCAAGGTAAATCAGATACTCCTTTAGGGAGCGCATTAAGTCCCACGCTTGATATTTTTAGTCATCTAAAGACCACCCTGTTAGCATAGTTGACATATTATTTATTTCCATAACTGCATATATCTTTGTAATTATGGTGTATATATTTCTGTAACAGATCTTTAGGGATATATAACAGATTTTTAGAGATATATAACAGATCTTTAGGGATATATAGCAGAATCTTTAGGGATGTATAACAGATTTTTAGGGATGTAAATCAAAGATTTTTTTTGTTTAAATGAAAGAACTCTCACCTTGAGAGATATTCAGCAAAAGTGACATGGTATCAGAGCCTAGTTATTAAATTTGTTTCTTGAGTTTTTTTGGTTTTCTTGGCTGAATCTCTTGATTATCAGTTTTTTGAATATCGTGATTTGTTTTCTTTTCAAAGAAATGACTTCCAATCAGTTTGAGTCATTCAATATTCGTTTCACTGGAAAAAATTACTCTGCTTGGGAGTTTCAGTTTCAACTCTTTGTCACTGGAAAAGAATTATGGGGCCACGTAGATAGGAGTGTTTCAGCACCCATTGACTCTCAAGAGCTTGTTTAATGGAAGATCAAAGATGTTCGGATGATGTACTGGATTTTGGGTTCGGTTGATTCACACATTGTTCTCAATCCAAAGCCACACAAAACAACAAAGAAAATATGAGATTATCTTAAAAAGGTTTACAACCAAGACAATGGTGCAAGGCGTTTTCAATTGGAACATGATATTCCAAATTACTCTTAGGAGAGTCTCTTTATTCAAGATTACTTCTCTGGATTTCAGCACTTATGGGCAGAATTTACGAATATTATTTATGCTGGTATTCCTGATGAATCACTTTCTGTTATTCAAAAGGTGCATGAACAAAACAAGCGGGATCAGTTTTTGATGAAATTGCGGACTAAATTTGAGCACACTTGTTCCAGTCTGATGAGTCGTGTTCCTTCTCCTTCTTTGGATGATTGCTTCAGTGAATTACTTCGTAAGGAATAACGTCTTCTCACTCAAAGTTCTCTCAACCAAGAAAGTGATGTTCCCGTTGCATTTGCTGTCCAAGGAAGAGAAAAGGGAAAGATATGGGAAAAATACAATGTTATAGTTGCAAGGAATATGGTCATATTGCTTTACATTGTACAAAGAAATTATGTAATTATTATAAGCAGTAAGGGCATATTATCAAGAAGTGTCCTACATGTCCTCAAAATCGCAAAGTCAATAATAATCAGTTTGCTGCTCCAGCAGTGTCCGTGAATACTTCAACATCTGCACCAGCTATTACACTAGAAATGGTACAACAGATGATTATTTCTGCCTTTTCAGCCTTGGGGTTACAAGGTAACAATTCTTTTTCTAAATTCTGGCTTACTGATTCTGATGCTTCCAATCACATGACTAACTCCTCTAATATGGTTCACAATGTTCGTAAGTATCATGGTTCAACATAAATTCAGATTGCTAATGGTAGTACTTTACCAATTACTCACGTTGGTGATATTACACCAGAATTCAAGAATGTTTTTGTTTCACCCAAGCTCTCCACTAGTCTTATTTCTATTGGACAACTGGTTGATCAGAATTATGATGTGAATTTTTCTTGAATTGGTTGTGTTGTGCAGGATCAAGTATCGGGGACGATCATCGCGAAGGGGCCTAAAGTTGGCAGACTATTTCCTATTCAGTTCCCACTTCCCCATGCTCTATGTTTTGCTTCTTCTACTGTTAACCATAAAAATGATGTTTGGTATAAACGTTTAGGTCATCCAAATTCTACTATTTTGTCACACTTATTGGATTCTGGTTGTTTGGGCAATAAAACTAAATCTTTAGATCTCTCTTTTGATTGCTCTACATGTAAATTGGGCAAGAGCAAAACTCTTTCTTTTCCATCCATGGGTAGTCGTGCTACTAAGTGTTTTGACATTATTCATAGTGATGTTTGGGGGATTACTCCAGTTATTTCTCATGC